>JAUZNC010060328.1:0-35898 GCA_034780395.1 Vannuccia rotundouncinata | reverse complement strand
CTTTGAGAGTATTTATCAATGTTGCAGTTGATGATGATAATAGGGCTTTGAGAGTATTTATCAATGTTGCAGTTGATAATGGAGCGTTGATATAGATTTACTATTATAAGATGAGGCAAATGGAGGAGGCACTAGCTGTGGGTGGCTATGATATCATGATTTCATTAGAAATTTCAAATTTATATATTTTTTAATATGAATAGGGGTCTTCTGCGCGGCCCATGATAAAAATGTATTATATATTTGCAATAGTTTTTAATTTAATATAAATATAAAGTGATCCTTTTTATTTAAAGATTTATTCATATTTAGTCTTATTAGTACAGACCATCTTTAAAAGTAATAAATAGGAATAAAACCATTAAAATAAAACGGTTTTCAAAACAAAGTCTATTTAAAACTATTTACGCATATTCTTCTTGTAAATTCTGAATGATCACATCAAATATTAATACATACATTATGAATGTTATTCATTTTTCAATTAAATAAAACTAGCTTTTCTTTCTTTTAATTATGAAATCATCGATTTTGTAAAATTTTGTGTTCTACAAATTAAATGTAAAATGAAATAATGCAACTTTTGAAAATGTCTGTAAATACAGATTGAAATATAGCCTATTAAGATTAATATTATTATACTTCTTTTCTTTCAAACATGTAGTTTAATGATTCCAATATATATATCATGTTTTTTTATGAAAAAAACATGTAGGTAGTATTCCTATATAGTTTATATTTGATTTTGTTTCTAATTGATTTTGTTGATTTTATTCATTTAACGTTTTTAGGGTTTCTTTAAAAGAAGCTTATCCAAGTCACATTTATACAAATGCTCTAGTGGAAATGGATGTGTGATATCTCCATTATACCGTAACCGCTGCAAGTATTGCAGATTCCAGAAATGTATCTACGCTGGGATGTCACTTCAAGGAATAAAAATGGGACGCATTCCTAAAGTAATTAAAATGACAGCCCTGAAAAAATCTAAAATTGCCACCGATTTCTACAATGAACCAGTTGAAAATATGAGAACGGGCTGCAATTTCCTTGACAGTCATGGGTTTTCATTTCCTTCAGATAGCTATGCTTTATTACAAACACGATCGAAACCGCCCCTGGACGCAATGGTTCAATATAATAAGGGTGATCACAATCTTGAGCTTCCGTGTACACGGCCTTTAGGGGCAGCTAAACCCAACAACGCTAACATTCCTGTTTCATCGACGTCTTCACAGCTCCATTGGAACACAAAGACTATCCACATCTTAATGGAGCATGTTATAGAGAATGTCGACAGTAGAATTATTCAACTGAAGGTGGTAGATCAGTTCTTGAACAAGTTGAATCAGTCAAAATTTAAGAACAATTATGACAACTGTATATCGGCATGGATCAGTGTTTTAGCCAACCTCTCTAATACTTGTAATTTTGATGAGATGGTCACACAGTGTACAACCCAAATTAACGGTAAGTAAATTGTAATTTACTAATCTTATGAGTATTAAGAAATTTTCAGTTAAATAACTTTTCTATAAAAAGTGGAAACTTATAAATTTTTAGTTCACCCTGTTGAAGTTATTAAATATCAGAAATCTCTTTTGCTTTCGTATTTATAGTTATTTCAAAGATTTAATTGTATTATTAACTCTAAAGTGTTGAATGTTTTTGGGACTAGTAATGTAATATCAATCGATATTAACATAAGTGCAGCATATTAACAAAAAGTTAGATGGCGCAATAAAAATAGATATCAATTTTTCATATCATTCATATTCATATAAATTTTGCTACATCATAATTTTTACTAGACATATGGTTTTATGTTAACGAGTGTTATAAATAAACCGTCAAAAAATATAATGTACTACAAATATAAAAAATTGTCATCATTATTCTTCCTAGAATCCACTCGTCAATTTAATTTGACATCTTTATATATTTTTAACACACATCTCCCCTGGAGTAAACGTTCTTTGACAACGAGATTATAGTATAATGTCAGAGACTTTAATACATTATCTGCCTACATTTATTCATAACTTATTCAAAACAATTATTATTTTCATGCTATAGGTTCTCTTAAAAGTTAATCATTAAAAGGATATTCGCTGACTTTTTCTTCATTCTTTTAAATATTGTGCTAACATAAAAAGGTGAAATAAAAAATCTGGAATTGAAACCGACCTTTAAAATCTACAATTAATTTTATATAATGTTGATTTTTATTAATAAAAATATATTTCTTAATTGTGCCTTGTCAAATATTGACACAAATATTTCAAAAAACATTAGAACAGTTATGCATAATGTAATGTCAATTTATGTCAATTAATTAATTTAAATGACACCGCAAGAATTGTATAAATAATATTAATTCAGTGACAAATTTTATTTACGTTAACTCCTTAACATTAAAAAAACTACCATACTGGGAAAACATTCACATATGAAACAATTCCGAAATTTATACAACTTAAAAAATATTTTTGAAAATATCAATTATCTTTGAAAAAATCGGTAATATTATATTTATAATAATGGGTTCTTGTAGTTTTGTAACTTTTAAAAAATAATTATTATTTGAAAAATATACGATAAATTGTTTTATTTAAATATATACTAGTTCTATGAATTTTGAGGAAAATAAACCGAAAATAAATTTTAAAACTATGTATTTTTTAATGTCACATTTTTTTCTATAAATACAGAGAAGTTCATTTATTTTGTTTTAACCGAATTTAAATTACGTCAGAAAATCTAAATATGGAGGATTAATACCTATATTGCTTTATTCCTTTGCTTGGGGCAAGTGTTCAATTCTATATTCTATCCAATACAGAGATAGTAATCTGTCTTGTTTTTAATAGTTTAACTGTCTCCATGGAAACTTGAACTTAAATAAATGTCTATATGTTCATGTCGACATGAGTATTTAGAATCAATACTGATATGACTTTTAGAACTGTCAGCATGGCATACACCCCCATCAGTAGGTACACTATAAGTGAAACAAATTTGGTTGGTCTTAATATATCAAAGATTTTTTAACATTGTCAAGATGCGTTGCTTCCAATCCAGTTATGAAAAGGGGCTTCTATTAACATTTAAAATGATTTAATTTATTCTTAAATTCCTATTTAATATATTCAATATGTACAATTGTTTTTAGAAATCAAATCTTTACAACATGCGTCATTTGAAACTTGTTATTCAGATTGATACAAGAGTATACGCCTCCATATAGATGATACCTAACTATCGTTCGTTGCTATCGGTGATGTTATAGTATTTATTACATTTATGTTTATTTTAGTATAACTAAGACACTGTTTTAGTTAACTATTTAGCTAACTTGTTAATATATATGTTATGTTACATAACTTTTGTATAAATAATGACTCTAATATAAACTTTATCATACGAAAAGAGATTAACAGTTAAGTGTGCGAATCAATCGAATCGGTCAAATCCAACGTTTTTCTCAATTCGTGTATTTTATTTTTCTGCAACCATTTTTATTATATTTAACCTTTTCACTGATGCAAATTTATCTGATGCAATCTGTTGTCCGCATAGCGTATAAGAGCTTTACATGACATGTGAAGTAGTTTTATGCAATATTAATTAAGTGTCACTTTTTAGACGCTTTAATACACTTAATGAAACATGCAGAAAAAACAACAAAAAAAGATTTAGAAATGGTTTGATATCGTATTAATAATTATTTTCTACTTATTTTTTCTTTTTTCTGTTAAAACTTTGATTGCGTTTTTAAATATTTTCATTTTTTTTCTTTCGAACGAGATAGATAAATGAGATAGATTTTATCCTACAATTATATAAGTATTTCATCAACGAGGTACTTCGTTTTACACAAAATGTTTATTATTGTTGAGTTGGGATACTCTATAGTAAAGTAACATATTAAACGTACTCTATTTGACGTTAATCATAGGGATCATAATTAAGGAGATTTAAATTGAATTTAAAGTTGGAAAACAGTAACCGAAAATCTATTATCAGTCAATTCGGAAAAATAATTCCTTCAAAATGTATCACACGAAGAATTCAACTAAATTATAAACAAATGATTACAAAGCTTTGCAATGACTCGAGTTACACAAACGATAAAATCTTTAAGGACATCCCACACGGAATCTAAAAAAAACATTTAAAAATTTGAATAAATATACATAAATATATAGATCATGATATTTCTGATATACTCGTGAGAATACTAGATGTGATTTCCTTCTTTTTGAAAACAACAGTTTGTCCTACTTTTGTTTTTATAAACTCTTAAATTAAAATAGTATTGTGGATATTTAAAGATATTTAAACTTTTCGAATCATGCTAACTAATTGAAAATAGATATTTTTCAATACAATTTTTACTTTTAATGTCAAGGAAAATACAGATTTCAGAATTATTCATTGAAAATTTGCTCCGGGAAATGGCTGAATTAAAGCAAATTATGGTGGTGCTAAATTAAAAAATAATTTTAGAGGTTAAATATCTATGAATTATAGAAAAACTACGTTCACTCATTGAAATTTGGCCTTTTTCAATTTCGCAAAAATAATTATCACATCTGTTACCATTTTAGGGCTTCTTGTATGACTATGGATTATGGAATGTCTAAAGCCACTACTATAATGTTTCGTTTCATACAAATTGAAAACATAACTATTTTTTTCTCATTCATTTAGTCGTGATCATCAATAAGCCTTATAAACAAATTTTTAACCCCCCACTTACAGAAGAAAATCACCTTTGCGATAGCGACTGCGAATCCCCAAGGTCCTGCATTTCTAGAAATTCGTCTCCAGACTTCTGTCAAATAGAGCGTTTTCACGAAAATCACGAAGACCCTATAACCATGTCCTCCATCACTAGTCGCCTTCTAATCGCGTACAGTCTAGTCTGCTATCAACACGTAAGACAATGGTTAAGTTTTCTTTTCAATTAAATTGAAACATTTCCACATTTTCTCAGAATTTGGAAATTTATATTTTTAAATGGACTTAATTTATATTTTCTAAAATTGACTTTCATCGTTCTTCTTATATTATATTTTACTCCTAGCAACTGTAACTAGCGATTTTTAATGAAATTATTTATTAAACATCCAACTGTTGGAACAATTATCAAATATTAAATTATATTGTCTATTTATAAATCCAAACTATAATTATAATTGTGTCTTTCATTTCACGATTTAATTTATACATTTTCCTAGAACTTAATTAGCAGAATAATTAACGTTCTATCAAATAATACAAAAGATGGCAACTGCATTGTTCTACTATGTCGTAAATAAAATGCTAATTTTTGTGGAAATTCATTTTCGTACCTATATGATGAATTCCATTAGTTTACGTATAATAATTATCAATTATAAATTCTATTTTAACAACAAATCCGTACATAGAGCTTTGCATTTTAATCTAAATTACTTTTTTATAAACTCTATTTTTTACTTCAATTAGCTTAAATTTTTTTTGATACCAATTTAATTAATAAAATTTATTTTATACAAAATACAGGAAAGAATAATCCTTAAGCTGACGGTAAAATATATTTTGCTAATTATTTATATATGTTTACCAAAATTATATCAAAATTTGTTTGTTTAATTAATAAATGTTTCAAATTATTTATAATAAAATATATCCATTTATGCATAATTAGATAATAATCGTTGGGGATTTAGTAATCTAAAACAAAGAAATCTCTCTTGAAGAAAATTGATTTAGTTTATATTTTCAAAAGATATATTAACACTCAACTATTCAACGACCTTTAGTTTAGAATAACTATTTAAAATTTATTGATTCGGCTTTTTCTTTACACAAGTTGGATATAGATGACGCGTTTCGTAATATAAATTTAAAAACACAACACAATCAGATTTTCTTTTTGTATGCGGTACTATATATTTGTAATTATGGTTCTCCCTTTATAAAAATATTATAATATACTACAAAACAATTGTGTCGTTAAAACTCAATTAAAGGTCCAACTTTTATCGAGTTGGGCAATTTCATGTTGGTATATATTGTCCGAATTGTGAAACAGCTGGTCGAGATCAGCACCTTCGAAAAGGATATAATTGAGGATCGTTTGGATGTGGGAATTGTGAATCCTGAAAATCCTCGCGCCCATCCGGATGAAGTCAAGCTTGTGTGGCAGAATTTGATCAAGGGCGTCAGTATTTGGTGCAAGATGATGTCTAGTAAGTCTGCGTATGCTCTGCTGGTTCTGATGTTGTTTAAAACTTATTTTGAATATTTCATATCATTTCTTTGAAATAAAGTAGATTTATTATTCTTTAGAATAATATTTAAGGCATGGGCATCATATGGAACAACTATAAGTTATTCAAATATTTAAAATGGCCCAATTGAATAGTTTACTCATCGATATAGTGCAAGATTTAAATGTAATTTTTTTCGTGTCATCTTATTTTATGAATCTACAATTCATCTGAACATTTAAGATATCTCTTAATCGTAGTTTTTTGGATAAAGAAAATGAATACATTCAATTAACTATGGGCGAATTTAGAACACCTGCATTTAAAAATAATATATTTAGGAATAAGAAATTGAATACTCTGTTTTGAATCAGGATTTGGAATAGTTAAACTGGGTTATATGATATGTTGGAGTATTAATTAGGTACAGCTGAATTACCAAATTACAATAATTAGAAAGATTTAATTATACAACCTTTTTGTAAAACTGGAAAGCTAATTATTCGTTCATTCATTATGAGTGAGTGAGTTTAGTATAGAGTTGCTTTTCAAATTTTAAAATATATTTCTTTATAAGATAAAAACCGAAATTATACTATATAGTCAATTATGAATTTTTTAATGAAATTTTCTTTTTTTTTAAATCGCCAATATTATTTCATGTTTTGTTATCATATTTATATTTGTGAGCATCTATGTGAATATTCATGAGTATCAAAACGTAGGAAATATCGAATATCTAGAGGATTTGATAACTTCTTTCTATAAGTAATAACGATTTGGTCATAGATCTACATCACCATCACAACTAACTATTTATTTTGGCTACTTAATGGTTAGCTAAAATTGTGTCAGTCTCTTTTTAGATTTTGTCGTGCATATTCCGGGGTTTCGACAGATAGACGTTAATCTCCAGCGTATTATACAGCAAGAAGGCATCTACGATTTCTGGATGGTATGATGCAATATTTCACCAGAATTAAGAATGCATTTTTTTATTTATTAAACACATTCAAAATAAGAATTTTTTAATAATTAATTTTTTAAATGAACTCGTGCATCTCGGGATAACTTAGAAATTTTTTTTTATTATTATTTTAAATGAATAATTAATTGATTAATTACTAATTTAATGTCAGACTTCCGCTTCATTTATAAGGTTTGGTATCCCCCAATGTGTTCAAAGAAAGTAGATTAATTATAATATATTTCATTTAATCATTTTAGATAACAATTATAGTTGAGTTTTAATCATATAACTAAAATATGCTCCAAATATAGAAATGCGAACGCGTGTATTTCAGCTGTTGAACTATCAAATGTTTCGGAATGGAGAATTTCACGGTAAGCTGATTGACGGTCGCAAATATTGTCGTTATTGGATGCAGCACTTTCTTCCTCAATTCCTCATTGATCTCTTCTTTCAATTCGCCAATCGATTGATGTCCCTCAATCTGCGAGAGTCAGAATTTTCGATCTTGCTCGTAGTGAGGCTTACGCGTCCTGGTCAGTTGTTCCTCTGTTCTTTATTTCAATGTCTTTGTGTAGATCAATTTGTATATTCATTTCAAATTATTTTGGTGATACAATTTTACTAGATAATACTGGTTAATCATAATTATTGTTCTTTAACTTCAATAATTTACAAAATATTTGTTAAACGCCATTTTGCATCTGTCTTGACTTTACATAAAGTTCTAAATTAAAATTAAAAAGTTTCACTTATTTAAAAGTAAGAGATAGTTTTTTATGAGAGGAGCTTGATTAGCTCAACCTTTTATGTGACAAGTTATTAAATAAAATTATATTATGCATTTACTACATATTTCAATCAAGATAGATAAATTTTGAAATAACTACAGGACAAAATATATTTATGATTTTGTGACAGTTTCAATGTTACGTCAATTCATATAAATGATTTTTCTTACATTCTGCGGCCTATAATGAATGAGCTTGCTAACATAATATTATAGTTCTGCTACCGTTAATCCTTCATATAATGTTTCAATTTTCCACAAAATATGATTTGGCATACATCTAAAGAGATGCAAGAAAGATTAATTTATTTCAGGATATATTTTAATTAGTAAAATATAGAATACAATAATATATAATTAATTAAACAGGTGTAATAGTGTAATGTATTAATAAAATTATTTTATTTTTTCACGAAAAGTCAATTGTAAAAACAGTAGATATCTATATTTTTAAGAACAAATTATTGTCGTACGAAATTGTCATAGTGTCTAAACCTAGGATTGTAGGTTCAAGAATATAATATTCGCGCTACCACACTATATATTGAAACCTCAAAAAACTAGACATTTTTAACAGCTCTATTCCAATACGGTTTCATATTTTGAAGTAATTCTAAATGAATATGACGCCGAAGAATTATAACGCCGTATTGACATAATCAGGAAGCCTAATTTCATGACAGACTTCAAAATATAAAGTTTAAAAAATCTTATATTTTAGTCATTATTTTTTAATCATCTTATTCTTCATACCCGATACTGACCCCTAAACTTTAATCGATTTTAAAAAACAGTTTTGCATTTGAAATACGCTAAAGATGAGAAATATTTTAATATTAATGTCGCAATTAGCATAACAACCCCTGTTTCATGACTTTCATTTTAACACTATTTAATATTTTGAAAAAATGTGACGTGTATTATATAAAATAGTTTCTATAATGACATATTCCTATTCCTGTGGTTAGTTAGTAAAATCAGCACTGATTCTAAAATAGATTATCAATTAGCCCGGGATCCCAGAGGGTTTTAGTAAAAATGTTTTGTGCAAAAGGTTTGATACTTTTATCAAGTAATATAATCCATGGGATGATCAAATATGTAAGTCTTAAGTTGCAGAAATTGTACATTATTTTTTTATGAGCATTTTAGTGTTTTTCCATATTAAAGAATAGGGGAAATGTCTATGGTTTTCTCCAAATTTTCATGAAAATGCATATATTAAAGAAAATAAAAATGTTATTCACACTTTTGAATAAATTGATTCATATCTTTTTGTTCAGCTAATCGTTTTAAAAATATTTCGAGCAAAATTATATGGATAAGTCAAAATAATTAATTTCTATAAACATTTGAATATTGGTTCTCAAGTTAAAATATGCCTAAAATAGTCTTTAGTTCTATTAGTAATAGGTTTCTGGAAAATGATTAGCATGAATTTTCAATGTAATTTTACTTGTAATATGTAGAAAATATTTAGATGAACAAAATGATATGCATCAATTGATTCAAAGGTGTGAATAACATCTTTATTTTCTTTAAAATATGCATTTTCATGAAAATTTGGAGAAAACCATAGACATTTCCCCTATTCTTTAATATGGAAAAACACTAAAATGCTCATAAAAAAATAATGTACAATTTCTGCAACTTAAGACTTACATATTTGATCATCTTATGGATTATATTAGGTACTTAAAAAAAGTATCAAACCTTTTGCACCAAACATTTTGATTAAAACCCTCTGGGATCCGGGGCTAAATCATAGACATATATTTTGTAGGCTTACCTACTTATACATAGTGTGTTAATTTTAAGTACATGTCAAACGTTTTCTGTTTAATCGCAAATTGATTACATTATATATATCATGATTTATTTAACATTTTCAACACCGGAAAAGTACTAGAATAATACAAACAGTTTAGACATATTTAAATAATATGTATTGGAAAATTTTAGTTGACGGTCAATGTTTGGATTTCATGATCAAATTTTTGAAAAGTAGGTGAGATAACGGAAGATAGTTATCAGGAGGGTGAAAAAGATGATGATGATGAAACTGGTGAAAATGATTATGATAACTAGTTTTTTTTTATTATATAAATAATAAGAATTTCAAATTTTGATGACAGTTTTATATAAAGAATATATATATCTTTATTGTTAAATTTTATCAACATATATACACAATGTAAACAATAAAGTCAATATATTTTAAAAAGATTTGTTTAATTTCTTACTTTTAAAGTATGAACAGACTTCTTTAAAATCAGAGTAATCTTCTCAAAATCATATTAAATGTTTAGGGAATTTAGAGATTTTTATGGTTTTTAGAGGTTTTTATGAGTTTTTAACGATTTTTTATTGTGATGAAATTTGATAAAATTTGTTTAAATTTCATTAAATATGGTAATTGTTTTTAAAATAATAATTATAAATATTTTGAGATTTTCATAGATATTTGTGTTAATTCATTAAAATATGATAAAAAAATAAATAAAAATAATATATTTTTTGAGAATTTATTAGTTATTAAGGATATTTAATGATCTTTATGAATTTTTAGAAATCAGTATGGATAATCTACTTTATTCTTTTATTTTTGCTATTTTTGTTCCATCATACTATATATTCACATGCTTTATTATGAAATATATTATCAGAAAGAAAAAGTTTAAAAACATTTAAAAAAAAGATATATTGAAAGGGAGGAAAATGCATTTATACAGCGAATATGTAAAATACAATATGTATAGAAAAGATTCATCAAAACAACCACAAAAGGTTCACATACAATACAATTTTCGTATGCGATAATCCACCCGACTTAATCTCTGGGATTAATTTGAACTTGAATTAACTAGACTCCTATGTGATGAAAATTTACCTCGTAAAGGTGCGCAGAAGTTGCAATGCGTCGAAGTATGGTCAAAACCGCCGTTTTTTCACAAAAAGTTTTAATCTTTGGAAAATTCGGATGTGCACGCGTATGCGTGGGTGGAGTAAAAATTAATTTGTGATATATGGTAAAAGATCATGTTTAAATTTTTCTCTAATTGAAGTAGATAATAGTACAATCGAATTCTCCATATGTTATTCAGCATTAACAGTCATTAAAATTATTGAAATCATTTACTGTCTTGATGAAAATCAAATTATTGGTAAAAAATCAATAAGTGCCAATTAGGTATCGATAACCATAATTAATCAAGTTTTTAATAGACATATGCAATATAATACTAATCACCCTAAAAATTATTAACCGAAATAAAAGTAATAATCGCGCACATCGCAATAACTATACTATACAAATTTGAATTCACCGCCAAAAAAAATAATTCTCGGGTTAAAACTTTTAAACGTATTGTAGAGAAGTGAAAAAACGTGTCATTAATTCAGATAGCAATCGCAATAGGTGTCAATGAAACAGAATGTAACAAAATTTAACACAACGACGCTCCAATAATAAAATCTGATGAAAAGGCCATAATGAGAGTGAAGAGTAGACCGACTGAGAGACAACCGTCAGAGAGCTCGCCAGAAGTAGGAATGAAATGAACAACTCACACACCTTATATAGCATGACACTCTCTTCTCATTCGCCAGAATTTAACTAGTAAAGGTGTAGAGAAATTTAACTAGTAAAGGTGCGCAGAAATTGAACTAGTAAAGGCGCGCAGAAATTTAACTAGTAAAGCTGCGCAGAAATTTAACTAGCAAGAGTGCGAGAGGGGTGCTCTCCACCAATCAGTTTTACGAACAGTGTCATGGAGATCGACCTTCCATACTACTCCTGTCTAAATTTTCTAACACGCTAAATTTGTTTACAACTGTTATGAGTTTTTATTAACTGTTTACCTTACTAAATATGTTATTGCTTGTGTCTGTCCATTATTATTCCCTGGTTTGAGTATCTTACCTATACTTATCTCTCATCTCGCAGGAGTAATTCTGTCCCAGTTAAGAAACAGACTGACTGATGTAATTAATTTCTTGACCAAAGAGCCTACACACATTACACTCTTTGCATCTCTCATAAAGAAATATCTCTTATCTCTAAACTGTATTACATTCCGACAATAACTGAGTGATGGTCATTTGAGTCGATTGAATCTTATTGCTTTCTATTTTATTTTTGGGATTTTAAACTCTTCGCTTTTTCTTAATTATATTGGAAAGAAATAAATTCCATTTTTAACATGCCATTAAGAATGCTTTATAATTTATATAATTTTAAGACGAAAGAGATACTGTTACACTTGTTTTAAAAGATTAACGTATATTAAATTGTTTCCATGACTGGGAAATGAATTTGATCTTTTATTTAATTATAACAAATCAATTCAATATAACTCGGGACCAACTTGACGACTTTTATAATGGGTAATTGTATGGGTAATTGTTTGGGTAATTGTTTCTTTATGACAAATTATTGTTGTGAAATTTGTAACAAATATATGGTTCAGATTTTTATTTGATAATTATTTATTACTGTTCTTTAAAAAGATCTTCTTATCTAAAAGATTATAGTAGAAATTAGTATTCTTCATAGTTCCTTTTTAGACAATGTTGTCATACGAAAGCGACGTATATGATCCCATTTTAAGTGAATTTTACCTTGTACCTTTCAGAACTCCACTCAGAATTGTACTTCTACGATCTGGACAAACTCAAAACTCTACACACGTTCTACACAAATTTGTTATACGAGGAGATTCGTCAATTCCGACCGATTCACGGGGAACAGTGTCTCCAATGTCTCAAGAGCACCCTCCAAGTATTGGACGACATCGTCAGCCACCAGAAACAGTGTATCGGGGCGACTAAAGTGGACGCCATTTGGGCTTGACCGTGTAGATGTCTCTAATTTTATTCTGACCAAATTTTTTCACCGCGTTTGGCAATGTGTCTTTGTGTTTATTGTATTCCAGCGTGTTGTAATCATGTACCTTTAGAACGTTTCAAGTTATATCTTCGATCGAATGAAATAGTCAACAGGTAGATTCCATTAGTCAGGTAATTAATGAAATAGGCGCTCTAAAACTACAAAATCAAGACACAGTAATGTACTTAACTCACGTTAAACAAACCGGTGGAATACGCTATTTTTCTTAGCTTAGACAAACATGTCAAGTTCGTTAGCTGGCTGTATTTTCTTATTTTTATATAGATTATTGAATTAATTTTTGTTTTGTTTACATGAAACTTGCAAATATTGAGGAAAGTAAACGTTAATGACGAAGTAGTTTCGCTGATATAGAAATTGAATAGAAGAATAGTAAGTTTCCTCGGCTTATTGTAGTTTTTGTAGCTTATGTACCAAGCTTATAACTTTTGTTAAATTCGTTGTATTTAAAGATATACTTTTGTCTTATATAAAATAGATATTAATTTGCCAGAAACAGATTAGTTTATGATATTGATCCGTTTTGGCACTACATTTTAAAATAATTTTTTGTGATCCTTATGAGCTGTTTTTCGTTTACCAAATTCCATTAATTCTATTTTTGTGTCCTATGTGTAGTAATCTCAATAATGTTTTTCATTCATTAAAATCAATATTATTATAAAAAATATTTGTCGTAATTATAGTTGAAAAAAGCTCAGCTATTAAAACGATAATTGTGAACAATAATTTGCTATTTTCCGTATTGTGCTCATCAGGTGTCAAATGTTTCTTAATTATTGTTTTTATTATTTATTAAAAACTCTTATTGCACACGTCAACCCTGCTTATACATCCGACATGTACGGACTTTCAATGTAAAACACAATATTTCATCATTTATATTTATTTGTTTGATTGTTAAATGAAAAATTGATTATGATTGTTAATCAATTCAATCAATGAATTTAATCAATTTTATTTTTAAAATATACAAAGCAATCTGCATTACCATCCGATCTTGAACATTAATTTTCTCTCCTCAACATTACAATACCGTTTTTCAATTAGACTTTAATTGATAGTAAAAAATAATTTATTAAAGATTATCAATCCTATGTATCCTTTTAATTATGTATACAACAATTATTTGACAGTGTCTTAATGCTAATGCATTTGGTTACAATTGAATTATATTTTTTCGTCATTATTAAATTTCACATTTGGCTTCACATTATGATTTTCAAATTTGGCCAACCATTCTTCTTGTTCTAACATTGTTTAATTATATATTTAGAGTATTTATAAATTTTGATATTCTTGTGATGTTTTCATGTTTTATTTGTGATATTAAAGAAATTTTTGGCATTGTTGTCCTTCATGTCCGGACTTTATATGTCCTTTCGATATTTTGAAATATTGTGACTTTTGAAATATTTTCTGTCACTAAATTTTTAATGACTTTATTTACGCTAAATAAATGGGTGTATATTTGTTGTTTCAATAAATTTATGTTGTTTTTGTTTTGATTCGGATTACTAACAGTTCTTCAATTTTTATTAAAAAAATATTATAAATAATTAATTAAACAGATAAAACTTATAACATAACCCTTTTATTATTGGTAAAAATATTCAGTATACGACTTTTAACTATTTTTAGTTAGACTCACATTGTCAATGAACCAAAAAAGTTCTATAGACCTACGTATAGGAGGGTGATATTTAAAAAAATAATTGTTGTCCTTATTTGACCCCGTTAAATGGTTGTCATGCACTTAATCTAGAAAGTATCGACGGTGCAATTATGATTATTGTTCATGTCTGGTTTTTGTGTCCTCAAAATGCGGGAAAATGTTCTTTTATATACATAATTATTTTAAGGTACAATCTAGGAACATTTCTATCGATTCAGCTGTGTCACGAGAGAATTGCATTCTTCAGAACGACTGTGTGGTCGAATAAAAGAAACCAATATCTTATAAACAAAACATTTAATCGTCTAAAACAATCTCTATAGTCTCCCGATCTAAATATTTTTGACCGGCTTGTTTTCTTGAAGCCTGAAATGAAGCGATGCAACATAAAATTGACCATCAAAGAAGAAGTTGAAGATTAGCTGGCTTAAGAATTACCGTCTTTGGCAGATAAGATATTATGGCGTCTTGAAATGGGAATAGTCATTGTGAGAAGGAGATTGATTTGAATGGCAAATATATATAAAAATTGTGTATATTTCTTGAATATAATTATAATTTATTGTTTTAAAATTATAACTTGTTGAATCTATCATATTAAATTACGTCAATAAAAGTATTAGTTGGTTTGATCATCACATTTTTCCACTTATATTTCTTTGACAACATTTTAAAAGTTCATGCACTTCTAATTATAATAATGCACTCAATGACAGCAATTTCGGAGGTTACTTCAGTCCAAAAACCATTTATTTAAAGCGATCAATTTTTGTTGCGCAGAAAAAACGAAATGACGATTGAATAAACTATATTTAATTGGATCTAAATTAGATAAACTTAATTTCAAATTGAACTATTTTTATGTTTATTTATAATTTTTATTGTAATATGTTATTTATAATTATTCAGAATGCTATCAGTTTTATTCTTAAGCTCTTTAATATATCTAACATATAATTTTTAGAATATATAGTCTATATAAGATGTGCAGAGTGTTCCATAAGTCTTTTGCCATGTTAAAATACTAATTTTATAAAAATTCAACTTTATTGACTAATTATAGATTAAAACTTATTATGTACCTACATAAACAAATTACACAAAATACACTTCGAATATATACAATTGACAATTATGGATAAATTGACACTTGAACTAATCTTCAAATAGACCACCATTGGCATCAATACAGTATTGTACCCTTTTCTGAAAATTTTTGATATAATTTATTTTCCAGTATGGAATAATTTGACGTGAAGGAGGTTCTTTGTGAAATCTTTCAACAAAGCAGCGTCTATTTTCACCATTATTATCCACCACCAATGCATAAGCACATGCCATCACCTTTTCTTCCATGGTATCCTCCCTATAACTGATGCAGCAGTATATCTATAATAGCTGTAATAATTATTAAGCTGTATACTATAAAAACTTTGAATATCCATGACTACCTGAATTTAAATAGTCAATAGAATTTGAATACTCAATGTACACTTTTAGTTGGATATTTATGAAAATAAGATTTAACGTGGCAAAAGACTTATGGAACACCCTGTATAATACGTATAACACATGTAAACTTTGTAAAGTCAGGCCCGTAGGCGCTATAGGACTAGGGGAGGCTCGAGCCCCCCCCCAACTTTTCTGAACTGGCGCCTTTCTAATATAAGTAAAACAATATTTGGTCTATTTTCAGATTATTAAAAAAAATAAAGGAATATTTTCAGATTTAAAAAAATATAGAACTTTTTTAAAAATAAAAATGACAAAATAGATATAAAATGGGATATACCAACCCCACAACCTCTCTTTTATTTGTAATATATCATAATCCTAAGCGCCTATTAAAAAAATTACTCCTATTACATAAAATCACAACATAACTTACCAATAGTAAATTGAAATGCTAAGATTACGTAAGCCTTTTTATTGAAACTAAAATGCCTTTTGTCTATAATTTTAATTGAACTCTGTGTATAAGTATAATATCATTGTTTACAACTGAATTATATTGCAAAGTATGTGGATAAAACAAAATTATCTACATCAATATAGCAATTATTGTATGGGCTATCTTACTACTATATATTATATTACGGAATCAACAACACAATAAGGAAATAATTACAAATTCTAGAAAAAACGCCCACTATAGTGTCAAAGATGGGCATGGCTTCATTATGATACAGTCTCAGATAGGGCGTTTTGCTTTGCTTGTTGTCAAGCCGAAACTTCTCGAAGTCTGCACCAACTACGTTAGAAAAGCAAATATTTTTACTGAAATTGCTTTTAATGATTGGAAAGATGCCGTCCAAAAACAACATCAGCTCATAAAGAATCTTTTGACTCTTTAGATATTAATTTAAAAATTGAACAGTTTATACAATCTCTCCTTAGCGCAAATCCTTATTTTAATTTACTGACATTCATAGATAGGAACTGATTAATAATTTTGTTTCACTTTAAAGTTACATTTACCAATACATTCATCCTAATACACATATGATATGCATATGTTTTTCTAAAAACGTATTTTTAGCGTCACACATGTGTTTAGATCCCACTTGTTATGCGGTTGACAATTAATGCTAATATCTTTTTTTAAGTTTAATTATATATTTAATATATAATTAATTATATCTAATTCAAATTATATATTTTAATTATTGTAATTATATTTTTATTATGATCATACACATTTGAATGACTATCATTTCCATCCAGTAAATACATATTGTACGGCTACTATGATACTGCCCTGCAGCAGGTATAGTCATCCTTACCTCTTTTTATCTATACATTTACACTCTTATTATATTTTATCTATCTATCATTTTGATCTAGTGACTATAGATGGATCCTCATATTGTACTATAGTTATTTATCTATCTACCTAATAATCATAGTAAAATATAATCTGTAAATCCAAATCTATACAATATATTATTACATTTATAAATAATTGTAGATATATAGTCTAACTTTCATAATCAAATTATATTTTCAATTTATTAAAATTTTTCGCCTTTTTAGTTACGAGCCCCTCCCCCAAAAAAAATTAAATACATGCCTACGGCCCTGTAAAGTAATGAATACAGATATTGAATGTACCTATATCATGTTATCTTAATGTGCTATATAAATAACTCATTTTTAAAGAGTTTTATATTTGCTTATAGATCTGTTTAATTTAGTTTTAGTTTTAATTTTAATTTAATATAATTTAGCTTTTATGTTAGTTTTATTTATTTTAGAGCTGAATTCGTTTTTTTCGAAATTATAAATTTGATTAATTTTATATACTACTTAAGCATAATTTTAAGTATTTTAAGAAAAATTGTAATGTTGGCCAAAGAATATTGTTAAATTTTTCTTGCAACGCACATTTTAAAATTACTTAAGTATATTATAAGTACAAAATTAAGTATTTTTATGCAACGGCCCCTTGCTGAGCACCTTCTTTCTCTAGAGAGTCGCCGCAGAAGATTATAAACGTGTTAAATTGAAACATTATGTAAGCATACAGATACATCAGATTGAGATAGGTGGCTCCAATCAGGATGTCCTCAGAAAAGAGTTCCTGGCCGGAAAAGTGGTATAGACGTTAACTTATAATAATAATAATAATCATAATCAATTGTGGCTAAAATAAAATATTTCCTTACATGATTTTGCGCTAAAAATATTTTTTACTTTATAGGAATATAATTTTATATACAATAAATAATAATATAAAGGAATATAGTTACAGAAAATGGCAGTTATTATGAAATTACACTTCCATTTTGTGTGTTTAGAGTATTTCAATTTTTTAGAAGAAAATACATGTAGGATGGTGATTAGTATATCTAAGTTGCAATTAATATACAAGTTTGTAGTACAATTTTAACGAATTTTATTCAAATTTCTAACTGGAATGTCTATAAAATTTGATCACTACAAATAATATTCTGAGAATCAAGCCAAAACATGCCACAAATTATTAGTTTTATTATTGTGTGATTTAAAAAAATTAATTAAATTTCAATTGGACTCGATACCTCGGAATCCGGCCCACTGAAACAAAGCTGATTTGCCTCGCTTAATTGTTTGATTGATTTATTTTTAATTAGTTTATTTATTTATTTAAGAGGTTCTACGAGTATTCTGTTGATCCCTTGCAAATAGTGTGCATATTATTTTATACTGAAAACTATGAGTTTTAATCATAGATGTTGAATATTATATATATTAAACTTAAACAAAGATAGTATATCTATGATTTTAATTCACAATATAGGATTGGTATATTATAACATGTAAACATTTGAATCATTTGTAATCATTTGAACACATTCATGCACTCAACGACTTAGTTGTTAGCATTCCTCTATGCATATGTGTATACTGACCAATTTATTTCTCTTGTTTGTTTTATAAAGAAAATATTATGTATTTGCGATTTTCACGTTTAGTAGTTTAACCCAATATAATAAAGTAAGGTATTTATGTCAACAATAAAAAGGTATATAGTATTATTATAAAAATGAGTATTAAAAAATTATAAAATTGATAAACATATTTTTTAAAGTTCAAAGAATGTAAATTTCTTGCAACAATCTCAACATCGTTTCAATAATTATCTGACGACGACGATTTTTCATCACCCATTTGAAAAGTATCTATGTCTGGAAGTTGTGCTTTCAAATTTTTGAAAAGAATTAATCTTTTTATTGAATATTCCTGAAATTAAAATTAAGTGGATACTTGAATGACATCTTATAGCAAAGAAAGTAGGCTAAACAGGAAATAAAATGTTTTTCCTACAAGCTTTATACATTTAATTTGAATACATAAGGCTTCCATCTGCCAAATTCGATATAGATACAATCTCCAATTCCACACCAATGCAAATAATATAACTTTTTGTTTTTGTTTAATTTTTTTTAATTTTTTAATAATTTGATATTATTTGCAACATTTAAGTTGCGCTAAAGAAAACAAGAATTAAATTAATTAAATAGAACAACTGACATTTTATTTGGAAATATCGAAAATATTTATATTATATCATTTAAATAACCAACTTTACTTTTTATATAACCTTCCCAGATTTCCAAAATTATACCCAATGAGTTTTGTATGATCAAGACGTGAGAACTTTTACCAAAATCAACTTACGTAGTAACCAAATTCAATAGAAGACATCTTGGCTTGAATGAATCCCCATATGGCCCAATATAAGTGCGACAATAATGCTCCATAGAGTCCCTCAATATACAACTTTTCGTAGTTAGTAGAGTCCTCGGAACAGTTCTCCGTGCCCAAGTATGCTTTCCAAAACGTTATCTATTATTGAAAATTTTACCATAAATATACTTAAATAATTAAATATTTCATTACTCATATTTATAAAAATCTTTATATCGATCACAATCAGATCGATCGAAATGTTCTGTTAATCGTACCTGTTGCTCTTTTGACGGAAAATGTTCCGCATTAAATTTAAATTTGGGCCATTCGGAACAGTCGTAATCTAGTATCCATTCGCAAAAATGATTGCCAATGTCAAATCCTCTGGAAATAATTACATTATACAACGACTGTTTATGTTTTTTGATCTGAAAATCAATTAGTTATTACCATAATATTAAACTTCCGAAATAAATTGAATATTGGCTGTGTATTTCAGATATGTACATCCATATATATTGCATTAAAAATTAAATTTTAAAGATATATGCTAATAAATAGGTATTTGGCGAATGTAAAACAATATCAAATATCTTTGTTTTTGTTTAATTTTAACGAATACATAAATTAAAAAATAATCCTAGTTTAAAAGAAAACAAATGCGGCAAACAATCAACAACTAAATATTTAAATGTTTTTGTATTTATTTAGTCACCTAAAATTATATCCCGCAAATTCAAAATCGATAGATTGTAAATGAAATCCAAGAGGATTACATCGGTCCTTGACGTAGAGCAAGTTGTCTGAATAAAAAAGAATTACATTAAATGATATTTTTATACTATTATTTCGGTAATAATTCTATTTGAATAAGATAATTCATCATTTTTTACTATTTATTACCTCCCATATATGAGCAGCTGGGCAGCTGCCAACGATATTTTTAATTATTAGCATAATTCATCACTGAAGAAAATAGATGTTTAATCCAGCAAGAAATAAATTGTGGCTGTCTGCATTGAATGTATTTTCATTTCCAAAATAATAAGAACATTTTCAAAGGAAATAATAAGAACATGGATTTTTGTAAAATATCAGAATTTTACACTTTTTATATATACGGTGTGATTGATTATTCAGAATTTATTTATTTTTACAAGAATGGCTCATGTTGACAATATTTAAAAATCTTTGGCAGTTTCCCAGGTGCAAACATCATTGTTTTTCTGGAACCTCTACTATCGTATTTTTCTTACGCCAACTTCTCTCATATTGGGCTCTCATAATAATCTAAACCTAAACATATTGATGACATATAATTCAATATGGACCATTTAAATTCTTAAATTTCTACTCTAGAACTTGTTTACAATACGGTCAAAGTTGACAATTTTTTATATATTACGAAAAAATAAGGACTCGTCGCTCGAAAAGAAGGACTAATTCAATTCAATGAATAGCCATCTAATCAGAAGTCTACGACACCAGCTGAATTCCTTTACCATCTACTCAGAAGTCTACGACACCAGCTGAATTCTTTTACCATCTACTCAGAAGTCTACGACACCCGCTGAATTCCTTTACCATCTACTCAGAAGTCTACGACACCCGCTGAATTCCTTTACCATCTACTCAGAAGTCATTTATGACATGACACCGCTGAATTGCGTATGTCTAACTATATGTATGTCCCCTACTGTAAAATGTCCTATACTATAACAAAAACTGTAATAACTTAAAACTTATAATCCCAATAAGAACACCTTTTTAACTATTTTCGGTTTATAAGTCTGTATGTAAATATGTTTCATAAATATATATATATATATATATAATATCGTAAAATCGTAAATAATAAATTATAAAATAATACATTTAAAAACTTTTTACATTTCAATTAATTTTGTATAATAATTAAACAAAAAAATGTAACATTTCTAATAGAAGACTTACTCTCTTGAAGGTCATTATGACAGAAAACGACTGGAAAGAAATCCCGACCTTTTTCGACAAACAACTGTCTAAATTTTAATGATAAAAACATCAACAAAAAAATGTATAAGCATGATTTAAATAATCAAGTTTATTTTTTATTGAATAAGAAATAATAATAATATTATGCATACACAGAAACTATTTCATTTAAAATTTTCATACTTCACTACTTTTTAGTCATTTGTAATTATTCTAATTTTATACATTGTAATTATCTAATTATCTAATTGTAATATACATTCATTTTTTGATTAAATTATAATATTTTGTTTTGTGCATTTTTTAAAAAATATTTTATAAATTATAATGTATCGTCTTTACTAATATTAAAATATTGTACATTTGATTTTTCAGATAGCTCAGTCAAGCCTATGTCTTCCTTTAGTATAGTTAACATTAGAATGAAATAGAATTCAATTATATCTTCATATAAACTTGAGCAGATACGCAAAATATTTACAAAATGAAAACAGTTTAAAAAAATATTATAATTTTAAATTAAACTATATCACTTCACAATTTACCTCGCCCAATCGGACTGCTCACTCAGTTTATATTCATCCATCGTCTTTCTAATCGCTAAATTTAAAGAAACATTTTTTTCCTCGATAATTGGATCATCACGAGTAGCTGCTATCGCAGAATTTATATCAGAAATCCAGTTGGTCATATTTTCAAAAAGTAAATTAGGCTTTTTACTTAGTGGTAAATTGAATGTGTGCATTTTTGCAAGTTGTTTGGCAGTACAAGAACTCAGCACAGGATCACTTAATTCACAGCAGGAAAGTACTCTGGACTATAAAAAAGAATATATAGAGATTAATGCTACTTATTTTTTGTTAGTAGTATAAAATTTAATAAGTCAAAATTTTAATAATTAAAACCATTATATTCTAATTTAAATGTTACCTCTTCAATAAACTGTTCGATACGTCCTCCAGGGAAGAATCCAAAAAAACGAGGCCCAAACTTATACTCCGAAAGAAGAGCAAAGATTATACAGTCTGAGAGTACTAAGTGGTCATTCATAGCCAAGGATTCACCGTAGAATCGAATTATCACTCTCCTTTCATGACCAGCTTGAACTTCCACGGAGTTATTAAGAGAACAAATAAAGAGGTAGTTGGTCAATCCATTTCTATTAAATTAAAATGTAATCTCATTATTAGGTAAATAAGAGTATTATTAATTGATATTAATACGTAATTATAATTAATTGAAGACATCAACAAGCTATTAAAAATGAAATGAAAAATAAAATATTTTATACAAAAAGAAATCCAAGAAACACATAAAATTTTTAACAATATGTTTCACTTACAAAATTGGAGTAACAGTGAAATCTTTTTCTTGTACAGTATTCCATGGTGATCCAAGAAATTCCCCACAAATTTTTAACATTTCGGTTGGATTTTTTGTCTTAAATGGTTGTTTTTGAAACAGATAGTACAGAAAAAATATTTTAAGGGAATTATAATTTATCAATAAATATAAATATGAATGTATAAGGTACTTACTATATTATTCATTAATTTGTATTAATTTTTAATTAACAATTTGTTGAGGGAACTGTAATTCGTGAAAGATAGTTGTCCAAAAATCCCAAAGTAGTTTCATCAGTTCTATTAATATCTATTTATTTTTTTACCTTAATATTTGCTAAGATTCAACATTTATAAAATAATTATATTACTATTAACCCTCAAACGACCACCAAAAAAATCACGTTGTATACTATTGGGTATATTATACCCCAACTTACATAAATTATGCTTTAATATAATTAGTTACTATGTACTCTAAATCTCTAAACTTAGTTATAGTAGTCCCTGGTATACACGTGTATACCAGGGACTACTATAACTAAGTTTAGAGATTTCTCTGGGTGTATACATTATTTTATTATCAACTAATCAATAAGTCGAAATCGATTCTGTGAACTTCGTCGTTATATCCGATTTGATGACCGGGCAACGAGGAATGTTCGAAGAGAAAACCACAAATTTGCTCCGATACGAGAATTATTTGATAGGATGGTTACAAAATTCCGGAGCTCCTACAAAGCTGGTTCAAATGTTACAGTAGACGAGCAACTTGTAACATATCGGGGAAGATATTCTTTCAAGGTTTTTATGCCTTCTAAGCCTGGAAAATACCGCGTAAAACTCTGGATTCTAGCTGATTCGTCAATATCATATTGCTTCAACCTTATCTTGGTCGTCAACCAGGCGCACAACCAGACCAGGGTCAAGTACAACGCGTCGTACTCAAGCTCACTGACAATATGACTGGATCAGGAAGACATATCACTGCCGACAACTTTTTTAGTAGTGTCATACTTGCAAGAGCATTGCTTGGCAGACGTTTGACGTAATTTCCACCCTGGACGAGCACGCGAACCATTATCGACAGAATTTGGCTTCCAAAATGATGTTACGATGACATCATATGTTCCGAAACGAAATCAGTCAGTTATACTCATCTCAACTCTACACAAGACTCCCGATATTTCTCATCAACCTCATTTTAAGCAGATGATAATAGCGGATTATAATTCTCGCAAGGCAGGCATTGATACCCTTGACCAGAAGGTACGTGGATACTCTTGCAAAAGAAAGACAAACAGATGGCCGTTCGCATTTTTGCTAATTATTGGACATTGCCGCTCATAATGCCTTCATCCTGTTCCTCTCGGTGCATCCTCAATACAATATCAGGAAATCTCACCGCCGCAGGATATGTCTAATTAATTTGGCAAAATCTCTTTTACCAAACACAGCCAACAATGATCAAAATCGTCAGCCTCCACTAAATCCAGCTCATCAACATGGACCTGTGCGACCAAGACACGCGAAGAAATGTGGACAAAAAGAACTCAGTTTCCTGCACAGTTTGTGCTCGTCGCATTTGTAAAATACACACTGTTGTTCGTTGTCAAAACTGCTGAGAAGTGTTTTTTGTCTAAAACTCTACTTGAACCTAAAGGGTGAGTCATAAGATTTACAGATATACTTTTTTGTGTAAAGATATAATTGTAGATATTTGACAATACAATTATATGTACCGCTCTAGGTATTACATTTCCAACTACAATTTTTATACCATGTATTGTGTATATGTATATGTATACATAATTGTTACTTTTTTAAGCTTTTCGCAATATTTACGATGTATAAATAAAATTATTATTCGATACCATAAACGGTTGAAGTTCTCAAATTTTATATTTGTTCATCTTGCTGTTAGTATGTTCCGTAATAATATATAATATATCCAGCTTATATATAATATTCAAACTGTGTGTAGCTTACATTATTCTCTCAATAATAGCTCTGGGGTATATTATACCCCAGTGGTACACAACGTGACTCTTTTATGAATATAAAAATACACCCTTTTAAACTACACACACACACAAAATATTTTCAGACAATATAATACATAATAAGTTAGGAATTCTCATAAAATTTCGGTCCTCTAAGTTTTATAGTTTGTTTGTAAATTGATTTTGAAATGTCTTTTGGGGTAGAATATACCCCATGGTCGTTTAAGGGTTAAGTACTAACAATACGTATTTAAAAAATATATTAATTAAATATATTACAATATTAATTGTTGACTTTATTAAATAATTGTTGGAATTTGGCTCTTCTGTTATATTTTTTTTACATATTTTGTTAATATTCAAATATAAATCTTTGGTTGAAATCTTTGAAATATTTATTGCGTTAAATTTACTTTTTATTTCCAATTTTGTTTGATCCATCAATTTAATTCCTTATTTGCAAGGATTTTTCTTGAATAAATCTTTTAATTAAGTGGGGTTTGGCATCACCAGATTTTCTGCCGAATAGTGTTCTTTCTACAACCTACCTGGAGTTGGGCTATGCATTGGTTGATGTCTAATAAAATATAATATCTTAGATCTTATAATATCTAAGGTCTAATACAATATAATATAATTCAGCTTTTAAATATGTCAGCTCTTCTGATCAAATATTTCTGGTTCAGTCACTTTTAATTTATATATTGATACAATTAATGTTCAATTAAAGAATTCAACAAATATAAAATAATTGAAAATTTCGGCAATACAGTACGTGGGATGAAAACTCTTTAGGTGTATCTAAAATAATATTTTTATTAGCAGTCGGATTATTATATAATACAAATCGATTGGATTAAAAAATTATCAAAATCATATTGTACTGCAAAGTGAGAACACTCAATCATTACAATATGGTATTGTAAATACATGTAAATTCTATTATATATAATAACTTACCATGATTAATTATTTAAAATCCTTTGTAAAATTTTATGAAATATTGCTATCGTAATCGAAACCAGAGTTACAGAATGAATTAACCTTCTTACTTATCCATAATTGACACGTACACAATCATCCTTATATGATATAGTTTAACGTGGTAGCTTGTCCTTCGAAGAATGTAAAGCACTTTGAACTTGAAGCTATTGAAAAGTAACTCTATTACTTCGTTAGTTGAGCTTGATATTAATTTAAACATAAAAATCTCGTGCATTATCTATGACTCGGGTTATATAGGCTATATGGGATGCCTTAAAATGGGGATAGTTCTAGTAAGTCTGTAACTCTATAGATATATTCAAGCTATAGTAACGAAACCTCCAATGTATAAATTGCCCGTATACGCTAATATTATGTTATAAACTAAATAAGTTAATCCTACAAAGAAATAAAAAGTTACAACCGTGCTTCATTTGTGTTGTTTTTGAAGAATTCTTCCAATTCAATTCTTCTTCACCTTTAACACCAATAGGTACCCGAAAGCATTCAATGATTTTGATCCAATTTTCCACTAATTTCATTTATACTTAGAATATTGAAAATTTGAAACGATATGACTAACGGAATCTTAATAAATTAAGAAAAACATAAAACATAGACCTCCAATTACACAATATTTCCGTGATATTTTATAAATAAGTTGAATTGATATATCAAGTAATAAAATACATGCTCAGTATACGAGATCAAAAACAACAAAAATAGATGATCAAATGTTTATCAGATTTTATTTCGACGCTATGCATTCGATTTGTCTGAACTTTGCACTGAAAGTTTAAACCTCTGAGGAATTTTTATTTGATCCATCGATCATTGAGTTATTATCAATTGTATTGATTTTTTGACCTATTTAGCCATTTGCAAATGTTCATCAGATTTCATTTCGACACTATTATCCATTCGTATTATACGTAATAACTGAAACTTTAATACATTGATTAGATAATTGCAGAGAACCTATATCATGCAAAAGAAATATTACAAATTCCCTACTAACTTTTTTTTAAATAAATAATAAAAAATGATGAATACTTCTTTTTTCAATTGTGCATCATTAGCTTTTTTAGAAAAATTAATCCATGGCCCCATATGACTGGAACCACGGATCGAGCTGATATTTGGCATAACGATGAGTAAAGATGTTATTCATTGAATAAAAATTGAGAAAGATCGGTAAAGCATATATATTATTTTTTTCCGATTAAAAATTTTTTTTATTAAAAGAAAACTATAACACCTATTGCATTACTGATTGCTTTAGGTTTTGCAAAACATTCTCAGCTAGTCATACAACTTTTAATATCTGCTCTTGAATATTACTCTTTTAAAATGAAATTAACAAAAATGACAAAAATGAACAATAAAATTTTTGTTTTTCCCGCATATAATTAATGTATAAGGAAATGTATGTGGAAATATATAATTTTAAATCTTTCTATAAGAAATAATGCTCCGATTTCTTAGTGATCAATATCAAAAGTTCTTAGAATGTTGAGCTCAACAAGCTGGAAAAAAGGATTTGAAAAAATGTTACCGTCAACGAACGATTTGTCTAGTTATGTGGGAAAAATTGTTAGAAATCTGACATTTTGATATAAAGCAATGTTTAGAATATGCTCATGGCCACAGACAAAATAGGAAAAATCGGACTTTTCCTTTTTAAATATTTAATTTTTCTATTTTCCTATAGTAAAGTGAATTTTAATTATTTTTGAAGTTTTATTTTTTTCGTTTATTTTTCTTTACACTGACCATGACATATATATTGTTCTAGTAATTAAAAAGATATGCCTATATATTTTCATAATAATAATTACCAATAAGGTGCATGGAGAACTACTTCTTCTTCATCTACCCGTGTCTTTGGTTTGCTAGGCGCGAACCATTTTGGCCTGGTCGTTAAGACCGGATCTAGCAAGGAACCGTATAAGATTTTAAGGTTTTACGTTCTCAATCTGAAGATCAATGTTGTTGAGATGTCTTCTTGGGCGAAATTGAGGGTATGACAGGAAAAGATTGCGTCATGGTGTCATCTTCAGTGCGACATCTGCCGCAGACTGATGATGTTGACTCTCTTATCTTGAATTTGTAGACGTTGAAGATGAGACACTGACCTGTCCTAATTTGGTGGAACATGGTTTCATCTTTACGGCTTCTGTGGTTGGCCCTCTTGCTCTTTTTCCCTTGGAGTTGTCTGGTAGCTATTTGGCTGATTTGAAGGACAGTTGGCAGTTGTTTTGGTTCATCTGTCCTCCTTCGTCGGCTAGAGTATTAGCAATTTCATTGCCAGTGACTCCACAATGGGATGGAATCCATTGGAAGAGGCACTTTCTTTTTTGTTGCCGACAGTATCATCTTGGGTACCAGGTCCTCTTTTAATCTTGTTTTCCAATTGAGGTTTTTGTCTAGCTCGATGCCGTGCAGTTGAATGGCTTTTATCTCAGCACTGTAGCTGGAACTAAAGTGGCCGGTAGGAATGGATTTAGCGATATTGATGTTGGTGGCTATTATGTGAATACCGCCACCTCTTGTTTGACCTTCTTTAGCGGAGCCGTCAGTCCAGATATAGATATATGTCTTGAGATATTTAAGGGTATTCTCAGCTTTAATTCTCTTAGTCGTTTGGTCTTCATCTTTTCTACAGTGATCTTTAAGATTGGTCGTTGTTCGTGGTCGTTGTTCCACTTCCATGGGGGATCTTGGAGAATCTGGTTTTAATGTCGGTGGGCCATTTTTCAGTATCATCTTTCTTGGTTGTCCTTTCTCCGACGTCTCTAAAGCTTGTTTCAAAGCCTTCGATGCCTCTGCCGTTCAGTCTTCTTAGTGAATTTGTTGACATGATTTGTTTGACTGGGTTGGACTCGGCTGTGGGTTTGATTTTCTCACGTGAGGTGGCACACAATCTAGTAATACGTTTGGTGGTCGGTTTAATCTTGGCTTATTTCTTTAGCTTCTCAATAGGGGTAGTTGCCATGCACCCTGTAATTAGTCTTGCGGCTCTTCTTTCAGATGTTTTAGTTTTTTAATATGGGTTTGACTGAAGAAAGTTTCCCATATGTCTTTAAAGCAGTACTCAATAGGAACTCTGGTCGCTCATTTCTTCCTGCTTAGGACCCACATCTTGTCGGTAAGTCTTTTGATGGTGTTGAGACTGTTTTCTAGTTTCTTCTTGATGGAGTCGGCATGAGTATTAAATCGGATACCGCTGTCGAAGGTTATACACAGGAAGGTAAGGATATTCTGGTGGTCGATCTTGTCATATTGCCATAATGCAGGTCCGTTTTGACTTTCCATTGATCTCTTTGTGATCGCTTTGTGATCACTTTCCATTTTTCTGACCAGATCTTAAGGTATTTGAGCATGATTTGTGTGGTTTTTTCTGTTTCTACTATTTTTTTACCAGATGCTACAGTGGCGGTGTCATCAGCGAAGAGAGAAGGGATGATTTTAGTCAGCCAATCTTCGTCGATATCGTTGATAAAAACTAGCCAGAGTGTGGAGGCTAGGACCCATTTTTGAGGGAGGCCTTCCTTGATGGGGAGTTGCTTACTACATTGGTTGCCAATCTTGGTCATAGCCAATCTGCTTGTCAGGAATTCTTTGATCCAGGAGATCATAGATACCGGAACTTTGGGGTCAAAAAGTTTATTGTACATCCCCATTCTCCAGACCTTATTATAAGCGTTGCTAAAGTCGATGATGGTGAGGATGCTTCTGTGGCCTCTTTGAAGATTATCGAAGATAGTTTGTGAAACTTTGGCTATTTGTTGTTTTGTGGAGTACCTTTTTCTGAAGCCAGATTGATTCTTGTTAAGGATTTCATTAACTTCGAGGAAATGGCTAAGTCTCTTTTTGAATACACCTTCGTAAGTTTAGGGTGACAGGATGTTAGGCTGATGGGTTTGTAACTTTTCCACTGAGAAGGATATTTTTTTTTCTTGAGAATAGGGTTCATCTCGGCGAGTTTCCATTCTTTAGGGACTTGTTTCTGTTCCCAGCTGAGATTAATAAATATTCTAATTCTCTGTCTATTGTTATTGTTCATGTTGTGGAACATGTCGTCGAGCCATCCATCTGGTCCCGCTGCTCTGCCGGAGGGGACTCATCAAGGGCTTTGTTGATTTCGTCCATGGAGTAGAGGTTACATATGCCAATGTCTGATCCCTTACAGTTAGTGCAATTTTCTTTGATTTTGCGATAGACTTCTTTAATTTTGACTTCGCAGTCACAGTATTTGTCAGGTTTGGCTTTAGAGATGTCCGCATATTTCCTGATAAAGAGTTTTGCTTTGTCTTTGTCGGTGATGTACTTGGTATTTTTCTCATGGAGGACATGGTATGTTCATCTCGTTCTCGCTGGCCATACCTTTAAGGATTTTGAAGATGCGGGTTGAGCTGTTGTCAGCGTCTAGTTCTTTTATGAAATCTCTCCAGACTTTTTTTTTCTTGCCTAATGAGTTTCTTAACCTCTTTGCACTTCTCGATCCATCCTGTTCTTTTCTCTTCATTAGCTTTAGCCATTTTTCCGCTTTGTTTCTTCTCTTGGTGGCTTCGGCGATATTATTGCACCACAACACTTTCGCAACACATTTAATACTTCTTCTTGGTATGGTGCTTGTGGACGCTTTTTCCATGACTGATTTCAGCTGTTCTTGGGCTATTGAGACTTTAACAGGTGGGTTGGTGGTCCAGTTACTGAGTTCATTTTCGACGGTGTCATTGAACATATCCCAATTTTGATATTGATTTGAGTTTTCCTAGTTAGATCATTGGTATTGTCGCTGATACTAATAACGCTTGGATAGTGGTCGCTACCGATGCTTTTTCCGAGATTCCACTGCAGGACCTTATGGCTATGTTGGTTGAAGCGATAGATATGTCTGGGGCGCTGGTTTCACCCGTGTATTTTGCGCGAACAGTGTAGATTCTGTTCAGGATGTGGACGTCGTTGACGTCGATCCAGTCTTCTTGGTCTTTGCTATATAGATTTTCCTTAGTTTCTTCGTCCCATGAGAATGCATGAGCGTTTGCATCACCGATGATGATATTTTTTCGCGTTTGTCAACGTACTATGTTGAGGATGTTGATATAAGTGTTTTCTTGTCTTTGTTGATGAGTTTGAAAATGGCATGATCAACAGAGCTGGGACATTGCAGTGTGCTATCCGTGGAGACAACCTTCCATTCGCTGCCTTCCTTGATGTAGCAGATGATTTCGCCATGAGCGGTGGTGTTGGTGTTACCTGTTCTGTCAACCTTTCTGTCGACCCTAACATTAGGGACGTAGACATTAAACTTTGGGGAGCTTTTTTTGTAGGTAAGATTTGTCTCTTGAAGGATAGCAATTTCTCCTTTGTCGTTCTCCGTCATCTTGCTAAATTCCACGATCTTGGATCGGAGAGTCATTGACATTGTATTTGTAAAATGAGGATACCGGGGTCTCGATTTATTTCTATGTCTCCGTCCTGATTGAGCAGGAGGTCGTGGTAGGAAGGATTATCACGACTCCTTAGTAAAAATTCGAGTATTTGACAGTTGATCCTCGTATGATTCTGGGGAGTTATTGGAGGCTCTTTGTTCTTAAGATTTTTTCCAAGAACTAATCGTTAGTTATGATAAAGCTGTATTGAACAATGAGGACACTTAAATTCCTGAAATGAATGAAAGGGGAGGGCAAATGTAATAGACATATAACAAGAAATGTAACAAACATATACTAGTACAATGTACTAATTGACAACATATATAATTGGCTGGTAGGCTACTTCAAATATCATAACACTTTATCAAGCTATCTGTCAATAAACTCAAGAGTCATCCAAGGCCAAGCTAATCACAATATAACACAAAAATAATGATATGATCATATATGCAGATTACACTTACCTGCTAACTTATCGAAAATAAGGAAGAATGTCGCCAACATTAAAAATGGGCCGTTAAAATTATTTACACTAGAGCTAGATCTAAGATTACACCACCACCAGCCCTAACAAACACTAAAAGGCTTTCTGAAATAAAGGTCCTGGAAATAACTATAGACAATATACTAACCTCAAAATTAACGTCATGTATAGGGGTGTGTATAGGGACCGACAAAAAAAGTTCGTTTTTTTATTCAAATAAAGTTAGAACTTTTATTAGTAAAAAATAACTGCAATACATGAACAAGCTTATTAACATGCATAACTATGTAAACAAATACAGTTCTGTGGAACATCTTACGTAATTACCACCAGCTTTAATCACATTTGATAAATGAATTTTAAGCTGATCAAATTCTTAATGAATCTTAAGCCGATTAATTATATGAAAACCTTATACATATATAATCAAAGGGTTACGCACTTATGGCTCTCCAAAGATCATGTACTTGGAACAAGCTTGGTTTTGCTACTTTAATGAGCAAGAAAAAGATAAGCTTAAGAATTTCATCAAAAGGTCAAAAAATGGAAATACTGTAAAGAAGACCTGGACTCGGGGTCAACCATAGCAGCCAAATGTAATGAAAAATTATTGCAGATTATTAACGTAATTATAGACATTATTAGCGTATATAATCATAACGTATACAAGCTGAACGCACTCATTCCAAAGAACAAAGTAACGAAATACAATCTTCAGTCAAATAAAATACAGTCAAAAGGGGGAGCTGAAGTCGTAGTGAAAACAGCGACAAATTTTGGAGTAAAAATCAATAACTCCTCAATTCCCCGGTCCAAATTACAATACATATCAAACACAAAGAAACATATGGCACCCGAGGCATGACTCTATATATTGCTCCCCGGCATAAAATCGTTCATTTTAAAAAATAGTTCATGTATATAATGTTTAACACCAAAATAATTATATCCGCCATATTCTATCCCCACTAGTATATCGGTCATTAATACTATATTTCATTCATCTGCGTTTCATCTGTGTTTTTGATCTGTAATGCGCTTCCACGAAATTGAGGTAAAGTCCACGGCATTGCGCCGAATCACCGCTGTAATTACTAGCTAGATCTGATGATGACCACTAAGGGGTCCGAGCCAACTGGGTGGCGTTCAACTCACTTTAAGTGGATAGGTCCTTGTGATGGGCATCCGCAGCAAGGGTATATAGTATACCCTGGAAAATACTTTATTGTAAATTACCACGGAGGGTGTTTTGTATTTAGAGAAACAGACGCGTGTTTGGGATTTCATCGAAAGAACGATCACCGAAAATCTTGACTAGGTGTTTGTGATCAGTGACCACCAAGAGCTAAAAATAGATTTGAATAAAGTAAGGAAATTGATTTAAGCTAGGGCCTCCCACTGATCGGTGGGTGCGTAACGCTGTTCAGTCGGTGAAAGGAATCTTAAACCCGCTAGCGTTATCCTTCATCTTTCTCACGAATGGCTCGAGTCCGGTCCAGGACATCCCTGCAAGGTGGAATGATTAATCTGACGCAAATGTTTTGCGCTTGTAAAAAATTTTAAGAAGAGATAGGTCACAGTCCGATTTTGGTGCCATCATGTGTTTAGGGACTATACCAAGCGGTGACATCATGTGACGGGTTCGTCGTTACTGGAAATGTATGGAAAGGAAAAAGAATCTGGGCGCTCAGGTATGGTGCTTCTCTGTGAGCATTCGCACGAAGATCCATCTCCATCTTGATATGTGTTACAACCGGGGTTCAAAACTATTCTAAAGCTGTCGGGGCAGGTATTATGTCACAAGAAAGATAAAAGCACTTCATCGCACTACCGACATACATCATAGGGCGATAATTTAGTATATGCGAACCTGTAATCGTAAAAAGAAGGCACCGTAACGTTAATGCGTTAATTAATAGCTATAGAAGCCAAATTAATTAGCGGCATGAAAGTCAAGTCGAGATAAATGGACGATAGATCATCGCAAAAAAACATTGACATTTTCATCGACATTGTCTAAAATTTATATTTATCTCTGCTACCTGAGATTACAAGGATAGTTTGAAAAATAGTTTGTTAGGTTTGCTTCTATCTTTTGGTTTTGGTTTTTGGCAGGTCCACATTACTATTTGCAGAGTTCCGTTCCTATTTTCTAAATAATTTTTTATTTTTTAATATTATTTTTTACTCTTAACAAACGTAAAATGCATATAAGCGAAGAAACAAATGTTACATTGCATAAATTGGTAGTTGTACGCCTCATTTTTTTGTTTATATTATATAATTATTTGTCTAGATCGGATTATTTAAAAATTCAGCTAACTCATTTTTTGACATTTTCTTTATATTTAACGTATTTTATAAAGGTAAACATTCTGCATATTACTTAAATATATATAAAATATATAGTGTTTGATTTAATTTATAGAGTTAACAATATTATTTTTTTAACTTTGTCTATTAAATGTACATTGTATAATATATAATCAGAAATACATAATTTGTATATCATATTAATACCAATTGAATATAATGTTGTCCGTGTCTCACAAACCAATACATATATGTATGTCATAATATATGTACCAATGATTTTGTAGGTTTGATTTACATACACACCAAAGCTAAAAGTAAAACCTTTGTACTCAAGTGAGAAATAATGAGGGTATGGGACTCCACTTTAAATGTTGGGTTCTTATACAGACTGTATGGGCATTACTCAATTTTGTATTGGATAGTGTTTCAAGCCAAAATCCATCTGTATATTTCTAGTTGTTGTTGTGCTATTAATTAAAGCTCTTATTATTTTTTAATTTTTCATCTATAGCTTGTCTTAAATTAATAATAATAATATTGGATGAAATACTTGACCCTAGGCACAGAATAAATCTCTTAAAAATCTATGCAGTTTTAAGGTATTTATTACAAAATTGTATCCTAAATACAGCTATTTCAAACTGTTTCAGTTTCTCATAATAATGATTTTCTTAAGGGCTGGAAATATCTTCCATTTTTTTGATTTCTTGTTCTCATGCCTGCAGAAATTTGTTGAAGACTGTGTAATTTTAATGATGTCAGATTCTTATGTTAAAATAACTGCAATAATACAGAACAAATACTTCACCTGAAAAATTGTAAAAAGTATAAAAAGATTGCTTTTAAAATATGTTTCATTTTGATTTTAAAAATATGTTTTACTAATTTTAAGATACTTAGAAAATGATAATATATTATATAATTTATTTATAAAAGTAAAATTATTCTTTTAAATGTTTGCTGGTTCAGAATATCCTAATATTTATTATAACTGTATAAGCAACAGAAATAGATCCACAAGAAACATTACAAAATTTAAAAAATCAATAAAAATGATATTTACTATATAAATTAAAAAAATGTACAAAATCTATTTTTAGGCAGGAATTACATTTTTCTTTACTTTTCTGACCAACTTATTAACCATTTGTGCCTGGGTGTACAGATTCAAAAGTTGCTTGCTAGAAACAGCTATGTAAAATTTTGAGTTATGAAAATTCACAAAATTCAAATTCTCAATTTCTATTGGCTGTTGTATATTTCTCAAATTTATTATGTTACTAAATAAACTATTAGTGCACACATTTATTTTTCTGAAATATTTCTATTTAAAAAAAATTATAGAAAGTTTTTTCATTTTGTACAACATTACATAATTACATTATATATACTAAATATATATATATTCTTTAATTTTAAGAAATTTGTGCATAAATTTGATAAGTATTTTTATAGATAAATTGAATAAAAGAGGAAATTGAAAAAGTTGTGAGCTAGATGTCTACAATCATTATCAAGTAAAATATTATTTTTTCAAAATATTATCTTATTCTTCTCATAAATAATCTATATTGTTT
>JAUZNC010060317.1:30811-44161 GCA_034780395.1 Vannuccia rotundouncinata | reverse complement strand
ACTATTTTTACTATATTATCAATACTATTCTATATATAATATACATGATGTATATATTGTTATATATACTATTTAGTGTTTTATTATTGTGTAGGTATTACTTATACAATTTCATATAGGATTGTATATATCTTATTTATATACATACTACTTATTTGTATGCTTATTTAGCTATGTCTTTATTAGATTCTAATCTAGTGATCAGGATTCAATGGAATCACTTTTGAATTTATCATCTCTTGTCTAATCCTTCCATTATATAAATTAGATAAACCCCGAAATGGAATAAGTTTTTTCCTGGGGTAGATAATAAGCTTCATTCAAGTCATTTCATTTTTCTATATGGGCTGAATATTGACAAAATTGTTTTTTTTGGCAGAGCTGGTGTGACAGCATCTCTCAAATTGTATTATCAATGACTGCACTACTTTGGAACTAAATATTAAACTATATTGGATGTCAACAAATCAATCATCAAGAATTTAGTTTGATTTTCCTTTGTGTTACAGTTAATAGGGATTAAAAGTGCAAAGCAAGAATATCACTTCTAAATACATATCTATTCCACTCCCATTCATACATTGGAGCTAATCCAACAACACCCTATAGTAAAGCAAAAAGATTGATTTTTACAAAATTTTATGTTTATTTCATTTTAGACTTCCCAAAAATATTGTTATGTCAATAGTCTGTGAAATTGAAACTCTGAACTGACAATCACAATTATGTATAAACACAACACAGCTAGAAATGCAGCTGTTATGATTAGTTGCATAATATTCTCAAAATTCAATAACAAAAAACAAAAAGTTATATATACATAGAGAGAGAGAGATTAGATAAATTTGAGTTGTACATCTGTATTTAGCCTATTGTATTTCAAATTAGATTTTTTTAATATAAATATATATACATATGTACATAAAATATTTGTATACTATTATATATATTATCGATAAGAGCCTTAGCTACAAATATAATATTTGTTGATAAAATTTTCTATTTTACAGACAATGAGAATGGAAATTCCAATAAATAGCAAATAATAATTATACGAAAGTATACCTATATGTAGGTTTATAATATATTCACTTTTTATCATAGAAATATATTTCAATCTTAGTAAAATAAAATTGTATAGTACAATTTTCCTATATAATTGTATACCTAGTAATAATAATTTTGATGAATATCCTATATGAAATACAATAAACATGTAATCTCATATAACTAATAAACATTCACAATATTGAATTAAATTCAATTATTGGTCAAATGGAGTTCATATTATATATAAATTGGTGTAGAAGTTTAATTGAATGTGTCTCACCATGTTAGCTGCTATTATAAATGACATGAAAATGATAAACCAATCAGGACACAATAAGGATACTAACTAATACATTTGAATTTATATAGCCATTTGGAGAAGTGAATTTCGTGAATATTTTGTGAAAAGGGGGTTTTAACAAAAAGTCATTATATATTGGTTTGTAACCATTTATTTAACATTTAATTTTCAACCACCAGTTTTAAGTATCATATTGTTGTAAGAATTTTTTTTGTATTCTTCACCTTCATATATATAGTACACACAGAAATGGTAATTTTCCATGGATTTTAAATAACAATAATCTTTGAAAATATGTATGGTTCTTATAGAAAAGGGCTTTTTTTATTAATAAAAAATATACCTTTGAGAGGTACTGGGTCTTGCAATTACATGTAAAGCTTCAAATTGTGCACTGTAGATACCTTAATATTTTTTATTTAGTATATAATTTATGACATGATTATGATTCCATCTTCAAGTTTTTTGAATATTGGATTAGTATGTTTTTATTTCAAATTGCTTAAATTACTATAGTAATGAAATGCATGTGTATAATTACAATAAAGTATAATGAATTCAAATTGATGAACAATATATATATATATATTAGATTATTTATAAAGGCTGAGTGAACACAGTTAACCTAGAATTATCAAGGCTATCAGTGTCACTTTTTTTTTTTTTAATTTTTCGTGAATAGAAATGCAGATACTTTTTAAAATCTGAATTTTATATTGCCTTTGGTAAAGGGTTTATTTGATATTAAAATTAGTCCGTTAAATAGAGTTTTAATATATTGCATTATTCATAAATTCTGTTTTTAAAACCTTTTTTTATAATGTCATGTATGTTGTTACCTAAATTTCCTTTGGTTTAAGAAAATTATTTTGAAATGTTGATTAATTTATAGTTTGATTATTTTCATAAGTCAACTTTTTTGTTTATTTAGAAAAGAAACCCAATCATGGATAAGAAACCAGATGTGGACGAATCAGCGGCTCCTATTCACCGAATTCGTATCACTTTGACATCTGTCAATGTTAAAAGCTTAGAAAAAGTATGTACTGATCTTATCAAAAGTGCTAAGGATAAGCAGCTCCGAGTAAAAGGACCTGTTCGTATTCCTACCAAGGTTAGTATCTATTAACTAAATAATTAACACCAGTTTATTTCATAAATAGGCATACAAAGCCAAGATTTTTTTTAAATAAAAAAACTACAAAAAATATTAATACATACCCAATCGAAAGTGTTATTAGTAGGTCCGCTCCCTTTTTATGGGCTTGATTATTAGCTGCTATACGAAATAACTAAGAGAATATATGTTTTTTGTGTACAAAGGTAAATCAAATATTTAAACCATGTTGATTACCGTTGGAATATAACTAAAATGTTGATAGTCCAGGATCATAGAGGGTTTTAATCAAAATATTTCCTGCAGAGGTTTTGTTAGTTTTACCAAGTAATATGATCCGTGGGATGATAAAATATGTAAGTCTTATATTGCAGAAATTGTACATTATTTTTTATGTGCATTTTAGTTTTTTTCCTATATTTTGGAATAAAGAGATGCATATCATTTTGCTTATCTTAGCGTTTTCTACATATTGTAAGCAAAATTAGATGGATAAGTCATGCTTTTCATTTTCTAGAAACAGTAATTGAATATTAGTTATCAAACTAAAATAGGCTCCAGTACTATTATTAACATATTTCTAGAAAATGATTAGGATGACATATCAATCTAATTTTGCTTGTATTGAAAGCTCTAAATCATTATAGCAGTGCCATCTAGTTCCGGTGATAATTTCTTAATTAGTATAAAAGTGCACTCAGGCTAGCTTTATTGATAATCTCTCCGGTAAAATAATAAATAAATGATGAATTTTATTAGTCAAACTCCTTTAGATGTATTTTTAGCGTGTGAAACCAAGCATACGTGGCAGTGAGTTATTTTGAAAATACACTCTTGAGTTTTTATTTTAAGTCCATTCTCATGACTGATTTATATAATGTATTACAAAATATATTATTGAAATCATTCCAATACGTATTTTACATACTATGATTAACATGATAAAATTTGAATTCGTTGTGAAACAGTTTTTATATATCTATTCATTAATATCTATGGAAGCTTAGTATGCTTTGGGTAAATAAAATTACTTATCAGTCCATTTGATTCAATTATTTTAGATACTTCGTATCACAACCAGAAAAACTCCCTGTGGTGAGGGTTCCAAAACTTGGGATCGATTCCAGATGCGCATCCATAAACGAGTAATTGACTTGCACTCATCCAGCGAGATTGTTCGTCAGATCACCAGCATCAGTATCGAGCCTGGAGTTCAAGTCGAAGTCACTATTGCTGGTTCTGATTAAGATACTTTTGTATGTAGTTTGCTTGTCCTTGATCAATTACACTATGAAATAAATCCCTCCTTGGAACAATTGTTATTTTCATTTTTTATAAATAGTTTAAAGTATTTTTGCGGGAGTACAGCAAATGGAGTCATATTTGGTGCTCTCGATGCAGTACACTGCTGAAACCCCTAACATGAGTATTTGTATAGACTAAATAATTAATATCCAATATGAAAAATTATTTTTAAAGAAAGTATAATCATGAATACGATAAATCAATTTGTAAGTGACTTTTTTTTTAATACGTTTTCTTTGTAGGCTTTTTTGTACGCCACGTTTTGTTACATCTTAATATTATGCATAATAACAATTTTTGTGATTTGAATTTTACATATAACATTGGTCAACATATATTTATATCAGTGAAATTTTCCGGAATTTCGAACCTATCTCTACAATGCAATCGTTCGAACCATACAAGAGACGGGTGCTTCTAATCAACAGTTGTCTTTCTGTACAAAGTAACTAAGAACTAGAAAATCGTTTATTTATGTCATCATTTTTTTAAATTTGGGTTTTAGGTAATAATGTATAACATATAATGTAACAATTATTACATATATATAAAGTAGTAGTACTTACACATATTGTGTATATATGCAAAAATTATATATTAGCAATATCTGTACATTTAAATAATTCAATATGACTAGGAATGGACGAATTCTATTGTATCGAAAATCATATAGAATTATGATAGTATTTTATTGATCGATTTGATCATTTTTACGAATTAATTTAATGCAATTTGCTTTCCTATTAATAATTATGACAATATTAATAATTGTGAAAATCATTCAATTACATTTGAATCAAGCCAAAATTAAAAATTTTGAGGATGTTTAGGGGTTTTATAAGCGTATTCTAAATTAATTTACAATTTAGACTTTGCATTGTAAATAATTGTGTTCTTTTTCAGTAATGTACCTATTTGTTTTTTGGTACTTCTCATAAATCATTTACAAGGTTCATATGGAATTCTTAAATGTCTAGAATTTTGAAATGTATTTTTCCAGACTGGAAAAGTCAGGAAAACGTAAGTACTGTGTCTGGAATATATATCATATAATTACGAAAATTTTATTTTTTAAATTAATTCTAACACAATAATTAGTAAAAATGCGTGTATATTTAATATTCTAAGTCATTTTTTGATTAGGGTTTTGCTAATTACCATAATAACTATGTAATCAATTGATTTTTTCCATAACTTTTTTTACTAATTAACAATTTTCCTGCTTTGTAATGTAATTTTCTTGAAATGACAAGACAGGCAAGCTGATCAAAAAACGTCCAGAGCTCATTTCAATTATATACAGTATTAGTTTCGTTTTAAATAGGGTTTTCAATAAATATTAATCAATTAATTTATGAATTTCATTAATTTTTCAGTTAATGTTGAACTTTCGATTATCAATTTGGCATTGATTCTCGATACTATTGGATATTGGTCAGTTTGCTGGTATATAGATAAATAATTTATATAAGTCATTGGGTAAAATTGTAAATTCAATAATATATTTTCTATATAGTGCATACTTTATGCTGCAGTATATATCGAGTGGCTATAAACTTAACATTTAAAAAAAAAAAATCGTAAAAATTTTGTTAAATTTTGTTCCATAATTAAAATAAGCTTCAACTTTTATTTTAATTGTAGAACTGTTAACACTATTTTAAACCATTCAATGATTAGCACAAAACGGATTACATCGTTATACACTTGCGAATATTTTTTATCAATTGTCTAACGAAAATTAAAGTTTTTTAAAGTTTAGAAATGTACTTTATTTATAACACTTCAAAAGTAATGTTATAAATTAATCCTAACCGTTATTAATACAAGTATATATTCGTATATATTCGTTTACAATAAATATTTAATTTTTCAATTCTAATGTTGAATTTTAATACTTCAAATAATCTCATTATTATATTATGTCTATACGGAATTTCAAAATAAGTTAAGATCATAGTTTTAATTAATAAAAATATCTTACAATAACAGAAAGTAAATATTATTTCAGTTCCGCACATTTTGAATTAGCAGTTCTTTGTAAAGTGTCAATTCAAATTTTCTGTTACAAAAATGGAATTATTAACAATATCCATATTATTTTATTTCGGAATTTTAGGTATGTACATATTTTGATATAAATAAGGTATCGATATAAAGATTGATGTATATAATATTTACAAAGATTAAAAGTGAGGTATTTTTACTTTCAGACTCTTTTATAATTTACTATTGTTTTTTACAGCTCTGAACAGGGTTCATACAGAATCTGGAAAAGTCTGAAATTTTATAATGTTTTTTAGATTTGAAAAGTATGGAAAAACAGAGACAAGTCTGGTTTAACTATTAGTCTTTTAAACAAATGTGGAAATTTTGACAAAATTTGATTTTTGAAATTTCATAACTGTATTATTCATTTTATTAATATGATCTGTAAAGAGAATATTTGTTTATAGAGACTGTCCTCTGGGGTATGTATATATAATGCATACATAAATACAGTTGAATGTTTTCAAACAGGGTTCTCACCACTATCGAAAACATGAATTTTCATAGTTTTTTTTATTTTCCTGGTCAGAAAAACTTTAAAAAATCCTATGGTTTTAGACTTTTTTAAATGAAAATTTATTATAAATGTAATTTTTTAAGGATGAATATTATTTATGCTCTATTTTTAGAATAAAGTAAAATAAAATTGAAATCTTATTTATTTATATATATATTTATATATTATATATTTCAGTTAAGTGAAATTTGGCTTAACAGTAATCCCAATTACATTAAAACCAAAAGAAAATAATGGAAAAACTGAATGCCTATATTTTTAATATTTTAAACCAATTTTATGGTTATATTTAAAAGTAAATAGAATAAAGAGAATGAAGCTGAAATCAAAAATATCTTTGTTAATACAATCTTCTGCCAATTACTGTTATAAAAGTGAGAAAACTGGAAAGTTCAAGGAAATGTACTTAAAGGCAAATGCTTGCAGTAAGTAATAAGGCAATGGTTAAGGAAAAGAAGATCTTAGACATTGATATTTCATTAAAAGAAAAAGGAAAAGACATAAGAACTATGTGAAAAATATTATGTAATTTCTATTAACATTAACTTTACTAATAAATATACAATAGTTTGCTTATATAGTTATTGTAATGTTAGATTGGTATCATTTGCTATACAGTAATAAATATTGAGTTGTTGTAGTTGTACTGGTCTCATACCTTTTACTGCAAATTCAGGAATTTGATTCTGAATAAAGTATGGAACCTTATAATATGAGAGATTATTCAATGAAACTATTTCCAGCCATCTCATCCAAAAATTATGGAAACTGGTATATGCTACTGAGCTTTCAAGATTTGTTTATATTTGCTAGCTGGGGTTTCAAGACAGGTACAACTCTTCCCAAAAAACTTAAGGGTAAAATTATTGTATTCTGTGCTATATTAATCAGCCAAATATGATTTATTATCATTAAATGTCATTAATTAATTTATCATTAACAATAAAGTAATGAGATTTATTGAGATATATTAATTATAATGAAATCAGAAGACAAATTAGAGTTGTTTATTTTTATAAATGGTTGCTTTTTATAAACCATGTGAATCATCAAAATAGGTCCAAAACATTAAAGAACTTGCACTGCCCTTTCAGTAGATAAAGCATTTCAGACTTCATTTACTTTTCCATTTACATTAACAGTCCGATTTATTTTGAAATATTTTTCTGCATCAGCACTACTGCCTTATCCATCAGCAGGTGCTCCAAATCTTGATACCAAAAGCTTTTTATCAGAAGAAGAAGATGAATCTTAAAATTATTGCAGAATATATTTATAATATGTCAAGTATGGAACAAAAAAATAATTAACTTGACATGGCATTGTGATGTTTCATGTAACACTAACAATATTCTTTGATGCTAAACCTCATAATTAAACTAACACCAATATCATGATGCATGGTACCTTTTACTAATATACACCAGCTCACACTGCATTTTATAATCTATGTGAGTAATATGTATATATATATCTGTCAACTCTATATTCCATATATATCTAAATGTATTAAAATAGTACAATTTACATTTGTATACTCAAATAAAATGTAATAATATATACTCTATAAATTATTAGTAACTGTGTACTGTATTTAGTTATTGATTATAATTATTGACTGATTAAATACATAGATATATATGTATATGTTTGAAAAAAAACATGGAAATAGATATTATAGACAAATATAATATGTATTAGCAATTTTTTTTACTGTATTTTCACTTTGAAAATAAATAAGGAATTCTGGAATTTGATACCCTGAATATGGTGAGAACCCTACACAAATTTAATTTCCTGACATGCAGGCAGATATTTTTTTAGCCTTTTTCTATTGTTTTTTTAATCTAAAATTTCTGTTTATATACTGGATATAGCCTCCTAATGCTACATTGAATGCAGTCATACATTTTATTTTATAAATTACATATAAACCATTTCTGAATTTTAAACAGCTCTTAAATAATCTTACATCTAACAATTTACCAATTAGTTAACAAATTATTACAATTTTTATAAAACATTTTTAACATTTATAATTTCCCTATTTCTTATTAACTTTTTAAAACCTATTTGAACCTTTTATTTGATAAGAAATTAGTATTTTCTTATATTACTATTCTAAAATTAGTCCAAACCAGCCCACCAACACTGACAGACAGTGCATTTTGTAGACAGATATATATTAACTAATCCATTTTCGAGTTTTATTATACCATTAAAGTGAAATCCACATATAAAAAATCTCAAAATCTGAAAGAAGAAATCCATTAAAATCCACAGTTTAGTTAAAATTTATTCTAATGAAATTGATTTTACATAAAATGATTTAATAAGTGGTGACTTTACACAGTTCCTGTTTTTGCATTTTCAATATATATATATACATGAAATGAAATATAAATAATTTGTAGATTACCAATTACTTAATATTAGGCTCAAAATCAAATAATAATAAAACTAAAAAAGTTTGATTATGCTTTGCATACATAGGCATATCGCAGGGTCTACTACTTAAGTTTATATTATTTCTTGGTCCCTTCAATATTATTATAAGTGAGTACATTGAAATGTTGTTCTACCATAAATATTAAAACAAATCGAAGGTTTCACTGCTCAGACATAAATATTCTGAATTTAGGCTTCACGTCTTAAAATTGGACCGAATTAATTATGGAGCTATAGTTTCTTTTTCATGTCATGTATAATTAACAAAGAAAACAATATCTTATTCTTCCAAATATAATAAATGTTCCTAATGACATCACCTGATCGCATGTATTTGATGTTAATTTTACTAAAAATTATTATTCATACTTTAGAATAGTTTTTTATTTAGTATATAATTAAATATAGAACTGTTCATATTATTACTGATACAAATATTTATTTCTTTTTTATCTTTGTCAATATATATTATTGTAACGAATGTCATGGTAAACGACAAACTAATTATATGGTCAAATTATATCATCTAATTTGTGTTGTTGTAAAGTATAATTAATAATGCATTATAAAATATAGTATTTAGTTAGAATCAAACGCGCGTATTTATGTCAAACACGATGTGTCTGTTTGGTATTATCTGTATTATTATTATATGTTTTGTCGGTTTTCAATGAATCATTAATGATTTATATCCTGTTCAGTTGTTTTAATTGATAGTTTCAACTTAGAATTGTTATTTCGGCAGTGGATTGTTAAAATATCATGGGTTTAGTAATTTACAATTCAAATATTTATAGTTAATACACTAATTGTTTAAAACATTTGTGTCTTAATTAAGATCCATTCGATTGATATTTTGGGTCTCATTTTATTTATAAAAATGAATTTTTATTTATATTTCATTTTGTATTACATAATTTGAATTTTCAAATATAAATTAATAACTAGAATTCATTTTATAAATCAAAATAAGAAATTACTGAAATATTTTTTTGCTTGTTCGAACGTCCAATATATTGATCTGTCAATTGTAGCGGTTGGATCCAACACAGTGGAGTTTGTTCAAGAGGAACCGAAAGATGGGCCGGTGCTTATTGGCCAAAGAGCAGTTCTTACCTGTCGACTTAAAGGGGTTACAGGATCCAAGGGTTACTCTATTGTGTTCAAACGCCAACAAGGAATGGAGGCGGAGCGATGCACAGTGTTCAAACCCAAACGCTATGATCTTCAGTGTATTCCATCGGGGTGGGTTAACTCCCATACTTTCAAATTTGTCATTCGTAATGTCACGTGGGCAGACCGAGGCAACTGGACCTGTCTTTACGCCATCAATGCCGAAATTGTACATTTGGTCGTTCAAAGTAAGACTGCATCTTCCAACAAATTAATGTAATGATGTGATTATTCTAGTATATTATCGCTCCATAAACATAAGAACATTTAAAAAAAAAATTAAATAGAATAGACGTTTTTTAAATTTTAATTTACAAATATAAAAAAAATACGTAAAAAATAATTTACTGTTAAATATTATTTGGAAAAGTTTCAAATCTTTCCGTTTTTCTAGTTATTAACGAACATAAACCTTGGTTGCTTTATCGGAAGAATCTCACCATTTTCTGTTAAACTATTCTGACTTTCCATCTGATAAACTTTCGAGTTAAAAAGATTTATTCCTTGTTACCTGTTTTTGGAGCTAACCCCGCGTGATCCTATCCTACTTTGGCGATGTATTTCCATCCTGTGTGTCTCCGTAAACTTTAGTTTATAATATACCTAACATACTGACTGATTCTAAGTCGAAATTTCGCGGTTTTCTTAAAGTTAAATTTTATATTTAACTGCAACTATCTGGAAATATGATTATACCAAAACTAGGCAAATTAATCGTTACTAGGATGTTAATTTTGAGCACTGTGTTAACATTTTAAATGATTTTTAGTGTTTTATAATGCTAGTATATTTTATAGGATGTTCCTTAAGAACACACAGCGAAGCTATTTTGATTATTTATGTATGAAATATTGTCTGTTTTCTAAAATGTATGCGAATGTATTGTTCGAGCCAGTCATAAGAGCCAGATTCTTGCCACACTGAGTCATAAAGACATTATCCGCATGCAGTATTCCCTTTGTTGAGTCAGGCTTGTATTGATCGCTTATATTTCATCCACACACTCTCTAATGGCTCTTGGATTTAGGCGTGTTCTTCTCCCCTACCCGTCCTCGTTGGGAGTGTATTATGTACAACAAGAGTGAGAGAGAGGAGCTAGTGAGACCCACACTACACCTCACATTTTAAACACGGGGTAGTAGGTACTGCCGACGCTCCGGGTCGCCAATGGTAACGGAAATAAACGGATTTAAGGAAAACGAAGGGTTAGGATTCCCTTTAGTTTTATAGAAAGGTTTTCATTCACTTGACTTTTGTTTTTGAAACAAGATGTTTTAACTAGCTTTTGTAACTTCTTTCGGAAATAACTCACAAACTTTTGTAGAGAGTCTAAGAAGTAACATTCCTTGGGGATGGTAATTCATCAAACAGGTAATGGGAAGATAATTTATCTTACTACCGTATTAGTAGCTTTAATTATTTAAAGTGTTTTTGAGAATTTACAACTTTGTATTAAAAATTATTCGCTCTAAATCTTACTAGTTTGAAAACATGATATTCTTTTGATTGCACCGATTCTACAATCTTCAATTTGGTAACTGTTTTATTCTTCTAAATATTGGTAAAGTCCTGACCAAATTGCTTGCTCGCACAACCTTTTGTGAGTTTAAATACTAAAACTTGTTTTATTTTCTAGATACACTGAGGTGTAGGTACATTCCAGAAAACATCAAGAGGAAGCAAAGTTTGCTAGAAAACATAATTTTAAGAACATGAGTTCCGGTGACAGCTCTGTGATTTTATTTACGAATAAAATTGAAGCAGAGAAGAATTTTGCGGGATTTCAAGTTGAAATTATATTTTAATTATTTTTTTTGTGTCAACAGTCTTATCGGTTATCTCAAAACAAAATCATAATTCTGAATTTTAGCCTTGTGTTCTGCCTCTCTCCACCAATGTACGCAGGTTTATTTGTTAATTTGTTACCATTCTAAACCATGATTTTACCGCCTAAATACATGCAGCATTCATGCACACGGAGTTTCTCATTCGCTACAGTTTCCCCTAGTCTGCACACGGAGTTTCTCATTCGCTACAGTTTCCCCTAGTCTGCTGCGTATTGTTCCCACCTTGAAACACCCCCCAATGGCTGTGTTGTTCTCCACCCTTCAGAACCTGCCATGCTCGAACCGATTCGCGTGCGTAGCGTCCCTCTGCCATCGGCAGGACCTCTGGGATCTCTGGACAAGACAGTGGGAATCAACACCCGGCCGAGGACCAAGATCCACGAACTCTCGGGAATTGGCACTCAAACCAACCCCTTCAATCTTCGTCAAGGGATTGCTCTTGATGTCTTCTGCTCGTCAAAGTGCAGCTTTCCAAAAGCCAAATTGCTCTGGACTCTCAACAATGTGGTAAGTGCAGGTTTACTCTCTAAGAAGATCATATCCACTCCGCTTGTAAAGATATTTGGGTCGAATCGATTCCTTCATTGTCAAGTTGTTTACATAATATTTACACATTTCCTGCTGAGCAAGCAACATTACAATATTATTTCTTCCTAGTTTGCGACTGTACAGAAAGTTCTTTACGCAGAAGTAGTCATGGAAACCGATTTGTATAAATTCCTACTAAAAGTGTCCTTACAATGTAATGCATAGCAATGCGAATTGTTCAGATTTTTAGATATTGAACAGATACTTCAACTTTATGATTCTCATGCCATAATAAGGTTATCACTGACATTTATCTTGTCATTTTAGTATGTGTAATATTTATAATAATGTTTGTACAGCGATCTATAGTTTGTTCTTGAGTTGTGTAGTTTTCTGATCACCCTGTAATTGCCTATTTGTATTTAAATGGATGGCAGTTTACGATGCTACAATCTTTGTTGCTTAACTGAATTGCAATATAATTAAATTTGCAACTAATTGATATTTCCTCATTATTTATTAAAATGCATTTATAAACGTAAGGGTATTATAACCGCTTGCAGTGTTTAGATTCTGTAATCTATAAATGAATTCAATATAAAACGCAATATTGTAGAGACTTCCTATTTTTAGGATGACTTTGCTTTAAATATTGGCGACAAATTTAATGTTGTTATAAATATTGACATTACTTTAACACTATACCAGCTTCTAGTGTTTATCTTAATGCATCAGTTGAGCCGTAGGAATATCCACCGAAATATTAATGTATACATTAGTCTATCTATCTTCCTTGCCAAGTTGGACTTCAGTCATATATTTTAACAGTGTGAGAATCTTTCTTCCTGTTTAGTCATCATGGCATTTCCATTTTGAGGTGATAATGGCATTTCCATTTTGAGGTTAAAATGGAATTTCCATTTTGAGGTTAAAATGGCATTTCCATTTTGAGGTTAAAATGGCATTTCCATTTTGAGGTTAAAATGGCATTTCCATTTTGAGGTTAAAATGGCAT
>JAUZNC010060317.1:0-30711 GCA_034780395.1 Vannuccia rotundouncinata | reverse complement strand
TTCCAAGGCATTTCCATTTCAGCCTTTTAGGTGTGAGAGATAACGAGTTCAACCTTTAAGATATAAGAGATGACGAGCTCAACCTTTAAGATATAAGAGATAACGAGTTCAACCTTTAAGATATAAGAGATAACGAGTTCAACCTTTAAGATATAAGAGATAACGAGTTCAACCTTTAAGATATAAGAGATGACGAGCTCAACCTTTAAGATAATTATAAGAGATGACGAGTTCAACCTTTAACCTTTTTACTGAACTCCAATGTCCGCTATATACATTGTCCTCTGTCTTAAAGAGATAAATAATTTATGCGAATTGTCATTATGGTGTTTATTTTATTACTGTGTATTCTATCTTTTCTGCAATTTATTAGTGAAACAGTTGTTGTTGCTAAATTAGCATTCATGTATGTATGTAATGTAAGCCGTCATCTACTTACTTTCCATTCCCAAGCTATTTGTGATTTATCATTTATCTTTATTAACCTTTAAATGACGGTTATTACAAAGTAAATTCTACTGTCAAATATGCTAGACCTATATAAGGTATTTCCATTTTGTATATTTGGGACATTTTGCATTAGTTTTTTTTTACTGTTACCGCGTCGAAATGTATTTTTAAATCTTTATAAACTGCAATTTTATAGCAATAATATGTTTATTTAATAAAATTGAACCAAAATTCAAAAGCCACTTTCTCATCTTTTATTTTGTAAAGTGAAAGAACTTATTTCTCGTAAGGACTTCAGCTTCGATCAGATTGATCTATTATAAAGCCGGGTTATCTACTTGATTCAATTTTGAAAGGTGGCATTTGACCCACTTCTAAATCAATGTGACTCATTGGAGGCAATTCATTAGATTGTCATACATATAAGGGAGACTTCATCTACTTGATGGGATATTTATTTTGAGATAATGTAATCATCTATCCAAGTTTTTTCAATATACATCTTCTAGTTATCCATGGTATTTAAGATAACTCTTTGAGACAAGCAAAAAGTGTTTCAGTGTTTTTTTATTATTATTAGTTCTATATCGTATGTCTGCAAAAAGTATAGGGGAAGTAATAAATATACATACATAAAAAGAGAAAGCTGTTAAAGTTGATTTAGTCAAGCAGTCACTCGTAAATATAATATGCTTTATTTATAGTTTTGTTCGTTTTTAGCGCAGTTCAATATTATATTGCAATCATATCTGAAATTATAGATATTTAGGTTTTGCGAACATTTTTATGTATATACCGATCAGAGAATAAACCTATAAAATATTGTAATCGATAGTAGCACATTAAATTTCCTTTCTATACTGTTTACATATCTTGTCAAAAGAGTAAATATTAAAAATTATCTTTTATTTATGGTTCTCAAGAAATCAAATGCGTATAGTTGCACACCAACTAGAATGAGAACAAAATCGCCCAACTATATGAATGTCGTGCTCCCTTCTCGAAATCCTTCCCTCTTCAACAAACCTTTCACTATTTACTCTATTGATTTATGATTCTTACCTTCCTACACCGGTTCTATCTCCTTATTATTCACCACGAGGAGCGAATAACCCTCAATCGTTTTTTAAATGACTAAGGCGAGGAAAAAATCCCATAAAAGCAGTAATTAAATACCTGTTTTGATTAGGTAAGTATCTTCGCATATCTAACTTGCGTTGCATTAGTTTAGGCCTTTCGATGGCAGACACTGCAGACTAAGAATCTCCGAATACATGTCGTGCTATTAATTTGTTTATTTCACAAATAGCGATGGCTTCGCGACCATTAACTTTTCCTCCCCTTTGCACACAAATATACACAAACACTACCGTCTATTAATGTCGGTATGTGATCGTGTGAGACTTAGATGAAGCCATAGAGTGGTTGCTTGATGACGTATTTAAGAACAGGTTTCGTTATATAGGTCGGTTTATATTATGGAGAGAGAACATTTCCTTTACTCCTCACTGAACTGGGTTGACTGGAGGATTTCTATCAGTTTAGGACACTGGTTCAACCAATTAGACAATTATTTTATTTACGGGTATGATTCGTCTCAGTAAAACTAAGGAAGATGCCATATATTGTGTAAGAGATTATTGGCATGCGAACTTCTGGGGGTAGGTAGACGAGAATCTTTCAGCTCTTCTGGTTGGGATGTTTTTTTTTATCGTGTGACTTCTTTCAGACAGGGAATGTATGGATTGCACAATTATTGTGGTGAATGGGAAGGGTTGTGACTGACAGCTTTCTCGATTACATGATTGCTTCACTCTATGCAACGACAGTTGTTAGCTGAGTTAACAAAACCATTACACTAGATATTGGCCTCACATTAAATAAAGTGTGCAAGAAATTATCTACTATTTCTAGATCAATAGACTGCTGTCGTTAGATTTTTTAGTATATTTGTATCAAGGTACTGATAACCCTAACCGGACAATATTTGGAAACTGTCAGCATCATCGATTTAATATCGCTTTACTTGTGAATTAAAGTAGAATTATTCTATTAGGGTACCTACACCATATTTTAACTCAAGTGTCGGTCTCCATTTGTTTGTTAGACGTCAACTATCAGATTGGAGAGTAGGAAGAAATCGGAGGTCAGTCTTGAAAATTGCCGAAGTGAAAAAGAAACGGAAGGAATGTCAACGACTGTATCTAACCTACAAGTGAACTGCACAGCTCTCAAGATTGTTGGCCTCAATGAGGTTCGTTGCTCCACTGATCCGAACAAGCCGGATGCCGTTCGAACTAGTGTCTACATCCTTTGTCCTGGTGAGTCAAAATAATGTACTAATTGTTGAAGCTTTTTTACTGTTTCATATTCTATATCGTTAGCTCAATTTTCACTGTATTTTCCATACTATTTTGTTCGGTTAATCAAAAGACGGATTTGTTACATTTTAAATTAACGAATAATATTTGTATGATTCCATTCCTTTGCTAACTTTGGGTTGAGGCGAGTTTTATTCTTAATGTGTCAAGTATAATACAACATTTTAGAGATACTTGAAGAATTCAATGATCGCTTTGTCAAAGATTATCAACGAGTTCCTACCACAAGCAATGGTTAGCCTTCCACTACGATAGCGTACCGTAATCTTAGAGAATGAACCAATGCATTAATTACACAATGTTATTCATAGAGGCTAACGAGAATGACTAACACCGATTGTATGCCTAGATGGAACTTTCACGGATTCTTATTTATGTTTTAAATTGGTTTATTTCTATGCGTGGCTTTGTAATTGACATTTTTTATTCATCTTCAATGTTTATGCGAAACGCGTGCAAGGCTGTCCTTAACTTTCATAATAAAACATTCAATAACCAGTGTGTTATTAAAATCCCTTTTCCTAATGTTTAGCAATTGACTTTAATGCATGTTATTTAATTTTAGACACTAACTAATGTCTCTTATAGTACGAATGGCAATTAATTGGTGGTTTTGTTTTTAAATTTAATCGACGATGCATGTAGGATCGTAATTTTAGCATGTTTTATCCGTGAGTGTTTAAAAAGGTTTAGCAAGATTATTCTGTTGTTTAGCATGATGTTTTACCATTGAAAACTACTTCAAATAATAAAATTTCAAATAGATATTCAGCTCTATACTACAGTTTTTATAAAAAACGTTCTCTTCCTATTTATTATTTAAAAACTTTCATAGATTTGCTACCGAATTTGTTAGGACCAAGTTCTAATTTATGCTTCAATTGACAAAAGAAGCCGAAGCTAATGTTCTTTCCCCGTGTCTACAGGTGGGGAACGACCGATGCATTTGACGAGCGGGGAAGTGGTTGGCATCGCAGTGGGTTCTGCTATCGCGCTTATCCTTGTCTTTGCTGGTTGTATGCTCCTTCGTCGAAATACTGGACCTGCCGACAACACGCGTATTCGGGGAATTCGTGTATGAACTTAACTTTCCATAATTTCCTTCAACAAGAACAAAAGATTAGTTGTGGCTATCTTCGATATGAATATAGTTATAAAATGGCATTTTTATTCCACCACGGCGTCACTAACGACTTTGCAATAATTTTTTTTAAGCAGTCAATTTTGATATTTGAATAAGTCAACAGTTGATATTTGATTAAGTCAACAGTTGATATTTGATTAAGTCCTACGTAAAATTATTTGTATCAAACTTCTAGATGGTGAATGGTTTGTTTTTGTAGAAATATGTACTCAATTTTGTACAGACATGCCGGGAAAAAACTTCAATTGGAAAATATTTTATATATTTAATATTTACTTACTTTTAATTACTAAAAACTATCAACTAATGTATGATTGTAATTTTTAATCGAAGAGATCATCTTTTTGATGTTTTCAGGTTACAGAGAATCACCATTTGTGTTATATTATTGACTGTTCAAGCAACACACAAATCTCTTTCTTTAATTTATACCATCATAAATGTCGCTGTTTGTCTGATTTATATATACAACATGGGAATATTCTGTATTGCACTCGATATTATACACTTAAAACTATACACAATTAATTTGATTGGATTTTCAGCAATATTCTTTAGAAATAATTTTAATTTAATGACATGTCCATAAATTTTCTTTGGATTAACACATTTTTACTGATATATAATATGTTTTGTTTTAAGCATATTTTATTATACAAAGATATATTATTTATTTGCCCGACGTTAACTCAATTTGATATAGTTTACAAGATACAATATTAATCTTTAGTGTTTAACTATGATATGCACCATTTGGTGTGTGACATTAGTATGTCGACTTTCTATTATTGTTTTTTCTTTGTAAAGTTACCTGTACATTTAATTTTGTAATTTATGCAGAAATGGTATATCTCAAAACGTTTTAACTCACATCATACTCTGTATGTATCTATTATATATTTTATACTCGTACATATTATTTCCTGTTCAATTTATTCTATTAATATTCTATCTGAATTTTCATTATTTTGGAAAATTCAGTTCATAGTACATATTTGACTAATGAAAGGAGTTAGTTCGTGAACAAATATTTCCTAACATGGACAATAAAAATGTGATTATTTTCCTTACATAGATATGAAAACATTGACTATTGATGCTTATAAATATGTTCCCAATTAAAAGGTTGTACTAATGTTTTCTGTATAAGTTACAAATGGAATTTAAAAATGAGACCTTGTATTTGCAATAATTTTTGTATTATTTATGAGTTAAAAAACCAAAATGAAGCCACATATTCCATATTTATTATTTTAATCAGTGAATAGTAATGAAAGTTAATTAACTAATTGCAAAGTTAATAATTTCCTGAATCTCATCCTTTCTTATTGACATATTATATTTATTGTTTTCCTTTGTGCTCCTGTTTTTTTTTAATTTATTGTATAATCATGTAAAGTAAACAAATAAAAGATTCATTCATTTCTAAAAGTCTTAACATTCATGATATATGTATAATATATATATTTTATTTCTACATAATTAGTATCTGAAATATAATTGTGTTAACATATTAATGCACACTTAAAAAAATTTAAAAACTAAATTATTATGCATCAGTTATTTATTTATAATCATATTATTGTATTGATAAGTTAAGATAGAAAATCAATTAACACTGTGTGTATTAATTTAAAAAAGCAACAGCTTTCAATACATTTTTAATAATTTAAATTACTAATATGGGATATTGTTTAAAACGTTTTCGTAAAATAGTTTTTGCATATATTTAATTTTTATCTTGATTACCAAATCCATCTGATCCAATTTTTAAAATTTACAGGATTAATTTTATTACTATAGTTAACATGCGAGATAAACTCCATTTTATTGAAGTTTTTCGAATATTTTAATAAATAAGGAAGATTAAATTAATTTTATGTTCTCAATGATTATACATTTTTATAAAAATATATTAATATTTCCAAATACTACTTTTAGTATAATGTTTATTAATATCATATTAATGTATTCAATTGTTATCAGCTGTATGAGTCCATTTCATTAGGCGGTATTATTATTTATTTTTTAGACAAGGCTGGGTAGTAAATAAAATTAAAAGTAATTATATATCTGAATTTTAATTCAAAATCTTTTTTTTATTCGTCTTTAAACTTAATATTTTTATATATTATTGTCAAAAGAAAATTACGTAGCACTTAAAGAAATATTTTTTCTCGGCTCTCTACAACACCGTTTTGATTTTTTAAATCTATATTTATGAATCCATAAATTTTTATTAATAATGCGAACATAACACGTCCATCTATTACCCAGTTAACAAGTTTAATGAATGCAAAAACTACACGATAATTAAGCCAAATTAACTTTTGGACTATCCAGAATTTTTTTCAATTCCGATTGGCTTTCTATATATTGTCAATTTTCGTGTATACTCCCAAAAATGGTATCTGTTATTTTATGATATATGATAAATTAATTTTAGATTGCAGATTTAGTATATAGAAGATATATTATGTAAACCATTGAATATTGAACCTTTATAATCTCATCATCTTCAGTCAACGTATACACTCTCCACTCTACACTTTTCATATAGCCTCTATTTATTGTTGATTTGAATAAGAGATTCATTCGTTAACTGTCTCTACACAATGTGAACAAATGTGAATTTTGAACCTTTATAATCTCGTCATTTTTGTCAACGTATAGCAGGTACACTCTCCACTCTACTTATACCTACCCTCTATGTATTGTTGATTTGAATAAGAGATATTCATTCGTTCACTGTCTCTATACAGTATCATATATGATGAATGCAGAACCTACATTCTTTTAAAAACAGTCTTGTTACTCTTCTTGTTGTAGTGTTAAACTGTTCAGGTCAATAATAACGCACTGTTAATTTCCAAGAAGGAAAAATTTCTCTTAAAATGGCGGATGGAGGGAATTGTCAAGATGATGAAGGTAGAACTTTTAACGTTTTATAATTACAGATATAATAATTACATATCATCTATGATTATAATGTGACATTCCTAACAATGTTGTCAATTGGTACCTTCGATTTAAATGATAAAAATTATAAAAATGTATGTTCTTTTTTCATTCCAGTGGATGAGTCGAGAATTGCTCGATATGTTGAAAATATATGCAAAGTCCCCTCCTCGATCAATGAAAAAACAAATTTAGCTTCTCAAGACTCAGGTATCAACAATGAAATATACTTTAAATATTTAACTTCCTAAAACTAAATTAACAAAATACTCAATAATTCAAAACAATTCATTTTAAGAAACTCAACTTCCACATACTTCATCTGGAAATGATGTAATTGTACAATCAAAAAATGAAAAGATTATCGACAATATCAAAGAATGGTTCACAAAATACAGAGACTGGATCAAAACACAGCAACGGCGTTTTAAAGAAGAAATGTTGGGACTTCTTGATCAGTTGATTGATTCCATACCAAGAATGAATTTATCTTTCTACAGATGGAAACCAATGTCATGGAAGGAATCACCATTTCCTCTTGTTACACTTTACACAAGTGAATGGGGAAACAAATTCTTTTTCTCTCATTTCTTTTGGGACACTGATAAGAAAAATTGGGACGCCGATGAAAAAAGTTCGCTTTTTATTCAATTTATTCCGGTTTATGAAATTCTCAGTTATGAACTTATAAACATGCCTCAACATCTTAAGATTCCAAAAGTTGTGTATCGTGGAACCGTTTGTGATAAGTCGGAAGTAGACGGGTTAAAAAAGTTCTTCAAAACCTCAAAAAAATTTCCAACACGTTGTATTCCATTTGAATCGATATTGGCATCTACCAGTGAAGATGAGCGTACTTCAAAATCATTTGCTAAAAGAGGACTTGCCAACGCCTTGAAAAACAAAAATTCGGATGCTACTGCTGTTTTGTGGAAATTTCATATTATACCACTCGAAAAAAAATTAATTGCAAATTTAAAAGAATTCTGCCCTAGAAGTATTTTGGTTCCGACTATTTACAGTGTAGAAGAATACTCTCAGTTCCCAACAGAAAAAGAATGGATGTTAAAAAATATCGATGTGGATGTAAGTTTAATTGATTATTTGATTCATTCATTTTAATAACAATATTTTAATTTATGGAATAATTTCATAATATATATAATACGGAATTCGGTTTATATTGATTATAGCAGTTAATTTTGACAGATAGTTTTTTTATTCTATATTCTACTTTTTTTCGTACATTTTGTATCTTATTGGATATTTTTACATGGTTACTTATTTTTTGAATGTTATGAAAAGGATTAAATATTTTATATAGAAAAATGCTGTTTTTTGATTATTCATCTATTGAAATACCCATTTATAAATGATTATCGATTAATTAACCTCTCACAAATATATAAAAATGTAATTGATTTTTAGATATATTTTCATAGACAACACTAAATAACTACAATTATATAGATATAGTAATAGATATAGATACAGTATAGATATATAAAGTCTAGGTATATTTTACATTTTGAACATGAATATGATAATCCATATTAGTTACAAAACTGTAATGCATGTTTTCTTTCTTATATAGATTATCAATATTCGGTACAATGAGGCAGACGATATTTACATTATTGATTGTTTTATTCTCGATTGTAAAATGATGAGCCGTGACGGACAAATATTTGACTTTTTAGTCATATGGATCATGAAGAATTATTGCTTCGGTAAAAATGAATTTTCACGACAATTCCTGGAAGACATGAATTTTTTGCAAGACAGCGTGTTTCCAAATGTGTCGAGAAACCTGGCTGAATGTAAAAACACACAGAAAGATATTTTTCGCCGAACAGAAGTGTTTGATCAAATAATGTGGATGTTGACAAATAAACCAAAAACCCGTTATAACCAACGCCTTCAACAATTTAGCTTACTGCTGAGTATTGTAAAGCCTTTCAAAGATCCATTTCCCTATAACAGTTATTTGTATTTAAAAATGGTCGAATCTGCAATGAACTTGATGGATGAATCGAAACCTTCAGAAGATGTTGAAAAACGTTTCAATGAAGAAGTTTGTGCGATCTGTAACAAATCCAAAGATTTAATTGATTTGTTAAAATTGTCAAATTTAGATTTCAGCGGTTCATTGTTTGCGTCATTAGAATATTGTGATAAGCTGATATATCAGTATTATTATACAATTTTAAGGTGTTTAAAACTTTCGCATGGTCTGGATACGAGAACAGAATCGAAGAAAGTTCGGGAATTGACATTATATTTTCAGTCAAGATACGAAGATGCAAGATTCCAACACATGTCTAGACAAATTTTTGGTTAACATTTTTCAAAAATGATAGCATGACCTGAAGATTTTACTTGGAAGTGATTCTTTACTACATGTAACGTTTATAATTGTGTATTATATATTCAAAGCAATATTCAAAAAACAAAAAACAATATTCAAAATACAATACATTGGTATTGTTTTTTATTTCTTTACATTATAATTGTGTTTTTACTAAAGTATAATAATTCTCCGTTTCTGAAACGTCTGGTATTTAGGTATAATATTTTGTATATAGTTGTAGTTGAGTGATATGACTCAATTAAAAACTAATATGTTGTACAGTCTTTCCAGAACTTTGTGATTATTTATATACATTTTTATATGTATACATAAATGTGATTCAAATGAGGTTTCGTGTTACTACATCTATTTTACATTTTATATCTGTAACAATTTGAACAATCTGTATTTATTAACTTATCATAAATAAAATTTAATAAGCACCCTGTTTGTTAAGTCTCATTTTTTTACAATTCAAGTTAGACTGTTATTTTAAAACTTGATTATAAGGTTGTTTTTTACTATAAGGTGGTTTAAACTAATAATTTTAGATATATTTCTGGATTTTGAACTGTATCGTCTTTGGCGTTCATTTTCCAAAATGGCATATCCCAATTTTTTATGCGTTTCTAATTGAAATTATATCTTCATTAGGTCATTAATTCTTTTGATGTTATTTCACATGTTTATCAAATTGGCGCCGTTTTGGATTTTAGTCATTAAAAAACCCTCTTTATAAAATAATTATATACTATAAACTATATATATATGTATCAGAGACAGCGGAGCGTGTTTATTCTGGGGTGGCTTACTTGCAATTAGGCGCCCCTATATTTAAAAGTTATTATTTTAATACAGTATTAATTTTATTCTCGAGAAGGTATGATGTATATATCATCCCATAAACATATATTAAGAAGGCAAACATAATGTAAGATAAAGTGATATTATAAAATAGATATTAGAATTTAATTTCCCTCAAACATTTTTATAACAAAAGACATTATCATGTTTCCGATTAATCGTGGTTGTTTATATTAACACAGTTATAATATCCCTACAGTTTGTTGAAATAACTAAACCCGGAATTATGTTTATCGAAAACATGAAATCTCATCGATTATGAATTGAAATTGTTTGTAATAACGCCTATACCGACAATTAATAATCAACCGAAAACATGGCATGGAATTAGTTATGTTTTCTATATAGTTACCACGGTCGTAAATATTGATTAAAGATAGGTGCTAAATATCGTCGGAATCAAAGAATAATAGAGCTCGCTCGTTCTATATTCTTTGGTCGGAATTCAAATTAACAGTTTTAGTAGTTTTATAAAGTTTTGAACACTATATTATGGCGGCCCTAGGGGTTCAGTAAGGTAAACGTACTTTTTAAGGTGTAAAGTTTGAGTTATACGATGTAAAAGCATGCTTACTATAGTTTAATGCATGAGCTCTGCAATGTAAAGCATGCATAGCAGTGTAAAGCATGAGCTCTGCAATCATGTAAAGCATGCTTAACAGCGTAAAGCTTGAGTTATGCAGTGTAAAGCATGAGCTCTGCATGCTTACCAGCTAGTGCAACGTGCTTAAACAGCGTAAAGCTTGAGTTATGCAGTGTAAAGAATGAGCTCTGCATGCTTAACAGCTAGTGCTACGTGCTTAAACAGCGTAAAGCTTGAGTTCTACCCGTGTTAAAGCATGCTTAATATGGCGTTCTAATTTAATTATATACATATTTATATATCAAAGTAGAAATAATACTAAAACTCTGATAGAATGCATGTATATAGTATATTATGAAAATATAATTTCATTTTTGTCTCATGCCTTGTTCTCTGTCCTTGCGAGTACTTGTCTAGAGCTACTTATTATCAAAAGATCATTAGAGTTATTTGCTAATAAATCTATAAATTCATTGATATGTTATATAACAAACATAATAATTTAATTATAGCAGCAGGGACCGCGGAACGATTTTTTTGGTGGTAGGGCTAAAATATAGTTTATTTTCCGAATAATTTTAGAGCGAATTTTTAGGCAAAATTAATAATAATAAACCAATAGTTTATAAATTTAGTTAAGTTAATAAATAGGTACAAGTTTTAAAAGAATTATACATAGTAAATTTTTTTCCACAAAATGTTTAAATATTCACAACACATGGACCGCGGAACGATTCTTTTGGTACCAATTATTCTTCGTTAATTTTTCGACTTTTTTAGACAATTTCCGAATTTTCGTTATATTTTGCCAAATTTTCAGTTTTAACTGGAAGGGCTTAGCCCACCAAAGCCCACCCTGCTCCGAGGTCCCTAATTTATTTATTACTTATCTAATTAATTAGTGTGCAATAAAATATTGTTTTATTAATTTTATATTATGCGCAAAATACAATATTTTTGTTCTCGTTGATATCACCGTATTCGTTAACCGTTTAAAGGGTTAAATTTATAAATTAATTTTATTTTAACAGTTAATTCAAATTATTGTAATTAATTGATAAATTAAAAAAATATTTTGTAAAATTGTGTATTTATTATAATTATCATTAAATAAGTTATTTTATGAAATATGCCACTGCCAAATATATATTTTTCAATATAAAAATTTATTTTGCTCAAAAAAGACATATAAACAATTAATTTTTTGAAACATTTTCACAACCTCATCAAGTGCAATTTACAAATTACCCATATATAGAGTGAGCATTAAATTTAATACTGGTCTACTATTGTCTTGTAAAAATTTTTTGTAAACCTAATACTGGTCTACTATTGTCTTGTAAAAATTTCTTGCAAATCTCATCAAGTGCAATTTACAAATTATCCATATATAGAGTGAGCATTAAATTTAATACTGGTCTACTATTGTCTTGTAAAAATTTTAATAGTTTTAATTTAGATATTATATAGCTAATATGTTATTATATTAACCTCTGTGTATTCCATACAGCCCAAAGAGGATATACCCATTGTAAAATCAGGAATTTTTTATATATATAGAAGAAAAGGCTAAAATATCTGAGTTGCAAAAGACATAAAAAGCAGGCAGGATTAACTATGTATAATATAATAAAGAATAATACTTGTCAGATATCAAGGTTGGCATATCCTTATGAAATATTTTTTCCATGCCATTATCATGGAAAGGATATCAGCAATACCCTTTTAATAATATATAAAATTAAGCTTTGTCAGATGTCATGTGATATCTCATTCATAACAGCCATAGAAAAAATTATGTATTATTACCAAGATCTTGTAAATTCAAAGTCCAATTAAATATTACACAGAATTAACCCAGATTTTTGCATGCAATTATTATAGAGAAAAGACATACCAGATATTACTTTTATTGAAACTTTATTGCAAGACACAATAAAATGATTGTCAGTAGTGTCAAGATCTTGACATTTAAAAAATAATGTAGAAGTCTAAAAACATTCTCAAAATATACCATATTCATTTCTATAGGCTATATAATGGCAGCAACAGCATTTTTAATCTATTTTTTTTTATGTCTTATGGTTATAAATGAGTGCATAGTATACAAAATTTCAGTTTTGTTTTACAAATATAATTTTTTGAATATGACTTAAAAAAAAACATTTTTTGGAAATTCTTGCACTTCTTGTCAAAGTGACCTCAGCACCAAAATGAAATTGTTAGGTAAATGCAAAAAACAATATTTAAATGTACAAATATTTTACATAAGTTCAAGTGACACAATACAAATGTATATAAATATAATGCAGTGTTGGTTGAGATTTTTTGACACAATCTGCATTAGGGTCATATGTGTATAAAAAACTGAAAATTGTAAATATGTCATTTAGGTCACTTTGACATAAGGCAAGAGAATTATTTTGCTCATCTCACATGTCCCAATTTTTTGTGTGCCCTTATAGAACTACACAAAACCATAGTAAAATCCTGGATATATACCCCTGAGGAGGGCAACAAAATGATAACTTGCCTTATCATTCCTCAATGTCTTCTTGAGATCTGGATATGGGCCTATATGCCATTTTATATATTTAACTACTTTTTTTTTACATTTTTTGATTTCAAAATATTAGCACATGGAAAGTTAACAGAAAAGATTATTTAATTAATTATTTTAATTAATAGATAGCAGTGCTCAAAATAGGGATTTTGCTATCACTGGCTATTTTCTACCTGTCCTCACAGGATTTTTACATGCCTGTAATAATTTTACCTGTTTATAAATATATATATAAGCCCAAATATATAGACACACATTGTAAAAATTTACCTCTCTAAGTGGGCAAGCAATCAAAATATTACTATTCCATTGGAAAATTTACATGTCCACATACAATTGGACAGGTGAGCATTACAAGAACTGGATAGCCTACAAAATTATCACAAAAGATGAGCAGAGCTGTTATATTTTAATTATCACAGAACTGAAATAATTATGTATAAATTTAATTCTTTATATGAACAACTATATATATATATATGTTTTGCATGTTTGGCAAATCTGCACTGTTTGTAAATGGTCCTTGCATGTTTGACAAATTGGAAGAAGATACAATTATTTGCAAATGGTCCTTGCACATTTGGCAAATAAGGCTGCCATTTGAAAAAAATTTTTTTTCCAAAGATTCTTTTATATCTGAAAGATGATACACATGGAAATATATGGTAAAATATCAATTAATATAAAACTATATAATCATATTTGCTGAATGTGCAAGGATCATTTGCAAATAATGCAGCTTGCACCATTTTAAATTGTTGCACATTCTTCAAATTTGCCAAATGCACAAGGACCATTTGTAAAAGTGCAGATTTGCCAAATGCACACAACATATTTATCATATGAATACCATCTACAACATTTTGATATGCATACATAGTATGCAAACTATATTAGGTGCATTATTTTATAATATTGTTTTGCTGGATAATTTTTTTCTTTCTTTTTACAGTTCACAGTTCTATAGTTAGGTATATTTACCACAACAAACTGATAAAGCTCATCAAATATATTAACACCATAGACTTAGTTTATTACTTTTAGTCTTATAACATATATAATAATTTGTCTTAATTTTCATTAGCTTTCATCTTATTCTCTACAATACTTAACACAGATAACATCTTAATTACTTAGTGTCAGGAAATGACTAACATACCAGTAACATTTTATATAATACTTATAATTTATAATAAAGCTATCAATAATTAAAAAAAAAAATACTTTTACAAAGATTTCAGACATACCAATTGTTTGATTATTAACAAAATTATATCTTAACTACTTCTACAACATATATCTTTGCATAGGATATTAATAATTATTTTCTATCAGTGTACTTGTATATATTTTCAAATTTAATAGACCATGTAATGCACATCTTAAAATAATTCAGTATAATTAATGGAATAATTAATCAATATATACATACTAAACAGACACACATTACAATACACATATGTTTTATAGATCCATAAAATATTCTGAATGATTTTAAGATTGCATAAATTCATGGAACATGACCAATATGTTAATTAACTATATTTTTGTTATGTGTATCTAACACTCCATTTTCTTTTATTAATCAAAATACCTTAATACCTATACTCTTTTTACTTCAGATAATGGAGTTCTATAATGAAGATGTTGTACTACGCATCCATAACGAAGAAGAGATAGTCTACATTGGAACTGTTGAACGTTTACAGCAATCATCAGCTGGACATACTGACTCTACTGGAACTGACAGCGAGGGTATAGTCAAGTCGAGTTCAGTAACAACAGATGATGACAGCGATGATGACGATTTATATGATGCTCCTCAATCGATCAAGGTATAATATTACTTTTTGTGTTATATATTTCTTACTATTTATATCGACCTCTTGATTGTATTAATCAGGGAAAAGTGTCAGTTTCTTGGTGGCTCAATGGCGCTAAATCGAAAACGCGCAACAATATACAAAGTGAGGCAGGTAGTAACCTGGTCCTCTATGATCGGGGGTTTATGCTAGCAGATCTAGTGAAGCACAGTGACACTGGAGATGTTGGCACGGTTACAGGGCTCAAGATGTCCTGTCATGTCGAGATCATTGGTACCGATAAACTCCTGTTCAATATCGACTGCAGCAAACTAAGGCCAGAAGTGGTGAGTTCAAACTATTTGTAAAAATTTCACCGTGTTATGTGTTATATTTATGAATTTAGTTTTCAAGAAGTTTTAATGTCTTTTTCTTATCAATGTTACAGCCATTTCTTCGTGACATAAGAATGGATTATGTTGTGTATGGCTCGTGGCTCGGTCGTGTTTCAGATATTACAATGGACATCGTCATTCGATTTGTTGATGGTGCACGGTGAGTTACTTTGATACAGAAAAAAAGGAAATTACTTTGCATGTGATTTCTTTGTACTGCATGGTTCATTCGCAGTCTTGACATTTAAGAATGTAAGGTGTAAGAGTCTTACATTTTGGAATAGGTTCAAAGCTGATAGTTTGTGAATAAACGTAGAAAAAGGCAATCTCTTCCTTCCATTTCAAAATCGAACGCAATAAGAGACACGATTAAATAGAGACGGCATAAACAGCGAAGTTGTAACCTACAGCACTAGGCTAAGTAGCAAGAGCTGGCATAAATGTATGTTTCAGGTTGTTTCACGATATTTTTCAATGTGTAAAATTATTGTAAAATTTTTAAAATATTCTTGAAGCCCAAAGCGCATTAGTTGTATAAAATATTTCTGTTTTTAACTATCTAACTGAATGACACACTGTGCGTGCTTTTTGATTTCCCTGTAGACTTCGCATTGACGAATCTGACCTGGACGTCTTTACACCGGTGTTCCGCTCTCACTGGTCCGAGGACCTCTTCGAAGGAGCGGCTCTTCGGGGTGATGCACGAGATTTGCGAACCCGACGGGCAACCTTCCTCACTGAGACGGCCCGCTACAACGCTCATTGGTTGCGTTCTTTACGATCTCGTGAGGCTGTTGAAGTCGTGATTGAGACCATGATAGTCACTTCAGCATCTCTCGACTGGTTGGCTAACATGTGAGTTCATTCTCTTTCTTAGTATCAGTATAGATATGGAAAATGTAGACATTTTCCATTTGTGATCCTTGGGTAGTGATAAATTTAAGAAAATTCATGTTATGGTGTTTGAAACCAGGTCAGTGTCACGATTTTATCGCCAAATATCTTGACTTGTATTTTGCTTCCCTTTGTTTGCTCAGACATTTATTTATTGCCTTTTATTTTAATAGTTGTTAATAAAACTAAGCACGATACATAACAGGATTCCAATTTTGCTAAAAATTTTATTGCTACAATATTTTTGCATTAATTATTAGATTAACTGCGTTTATGTTTTATGTCACCAATATTGAATTGGAGTGGCTTATAAATTGAATTGAAAATAGTGCTATTCACATTTGTATGTTGTGCTTTGATTCCTAAAATCATTTTATTGTCTAAAATGTCGGAGTCTGTCAGAAATGCACATACTAAAGAGTCAAGATTAAATACAATCGTATATATATCGTTTTAAATTGAATTTATTAGTATTAGAAAGGATGATTTATATATCCATTGGTTACCCTAGATCTAACGACTCGGTCATAGCTCCTTCAAACATTCTGGTAGCACCTGAACTCGACCGCCTAAAGCCCGTCAATCCATTCATATGGCACTCCGTCATGCACAGCGATATTTGGTATTATCAGCTGCAGGAAAAAGATCTTTTATATAATAAGTAAGATCTATTAACCTATAATTCCTGAATTTATACCCAACTAAAAGTCGACGTGCACTTCCATTCCCTTCAGAGAGAAAGGGGAACTCACGGAGTCCGCTCTGTACAAACTTTACACCAAAGGGAGTGATCATGGACTGGTTACATCAACGATTGAATCCCGGACGCCTACTGCAGATGCTTCGGGAGAATCACTCGATGTTTCAGAGTCTATGGACACCTTAGAGGAAGATACACCCAAGGATGCTCTTGATGGTCGGGTACACACTAAACAAATAATCTGTCATATTATCCGTTATATTATCTGTTATACTATCCGTTAAATTATCTGTCATATTATCCGTTATACTAACCATTTTATTATCTGTCATATTATCCGTTATACTAACCATTATATCATCTGTCATATTATCCGTTATACTAACCATTATATTATCTGTCATATTATCCGTTATATTATTTGTATAATTGCAAACCACATATTTCAGATGAAAATCCTAATTAATGAGTCATATTATCTGTCCTTTTGCTTTGTGTGTAGGTTAAATCAACTTAGAAATACACTATTTATAATCTTTATCGTAAACAACGTTTAATAATTTATTGAAAAACGAAATGTAGACGTTTTTCCTCAATTGATGATAAGGTGATGCCTCGTGGAAGCAGCCATCGTCGACGAACTCTCGCCGGCTTCAGACGACGAAAACACCCGGGAGGGAACAAGCGGACCTCCCTTCGTCAGCGGACTACAAGTGGGGCCAGTAACGAAGCTTCCTCCTCGACTGGGGCTGGTAAGCAAGTGCTCCGACTCACTCCCGGGTCTCTGTACCCCCTGACGGCGGGTAGTTGGGTACCGGTGGGGGTGCTAGCGACCTCCTCGCTGGTGGATGTGACGTGGCAGAGTGGTCGGGTGGAGTCTGGAGTGTCTTCTGTCAAGTTGATACCGCAGCTCTTTGTCATAGATGAACACGACTTCTTTCCCGGGGATTTTGTAGCCGAGAAAGGTGAACTCTCTTAACTTATGTTTGATGTTTGCGTTGGCGTTAGTCTTACAATTTCTGGAATTTTTGGAAAGTTTTTTCCTCAGCCAGGTCTTGAAATTTTATATCTATATTATTATTTTACTTTTGATTTTTATATTTTGTATAGAGAGTTTAGAAACTCTTCTCTGTGATATTCATAATTACAGTCAAATTACCGACAAGTTTTGCCAAAAAGTTTTAAAATTGGCACTGGAAAAGGCTGGAATTATATTTTGGAAATTGCGTATGAACCCTGATTCCATAATACTGTAATATAGAAGGACAATGGTGGACTTCTTTCGTTAAATAAGTTGGATTAGCAGATCTTACGATGCTTGAAGGGTTTGAAATTTGATTATATTAGATTATACTAGCAGAATGATAACGTGTATGAATTTACTTATTATATAATAATTGGTCCCCATCTAGATGCCAACACAGGTAAGGGTGTCATCAAATACGGGGCTGTATTAAGTGCTGACTCCGCAGAACGTGTATGCAAAGTCCAATGGTTTCAGTCGACAACTGAAAATCCAAGGTAGGTACTACTCTGGTTCATTGATTTTGTTAACTATTTCCGCCAAGCTATTAACTATGCCGAAAATGGTGTGTTTATATAAAGAATTGACTAGAATTGAGAATTTAAGGTCCACTTATCCATTTACACATAAGCGCCATGAATTTAAAACTTATAATTTATTTATTGAACATCTCTTTATATCTCTAAATTCTTACAGTCTGGTACATGTTATATTTATCTGCTTTGATTGTGTTTGTTTCAGGGGATCTACAACGTAACCTATAGTTAATGTTGTTTACGATTTGATGTTGTTAGTTTTATGATTTTGCGATATTAAGATTGTAAAGACGAAAATCTCTTTAAAATTTATCATCGTCGGTTTTTATTGTATCAATTTTTCTCCAATTATATAGGAATGTTGTAAGCCTCGGTGATGTGGAAGAAGTAGGAGTTTATGATATTATTGCTCATCCAGAACTGCGCTTCCAAGTGGGCGAGATTGCTTTGGTGGCATGGGAACTCTCCGTTAAACAGGTAAAACATATATATGTTATTATTACAGAATTACAATTAATATTGTGTAGTTATTTTGAAAATTCTTTTATTCTATCTAATAAAAGTTATAATTTAGTTTCGTTTTCATTTTAATAAAATATTATCTAATATTTTGTTTAGTGTTGCTTACTACTGTTAGTAATATATTATTTAATAACAACATTTTGCAGATATAATCAAACTATTTTTTTTAATTACAACTTTTTAATTTTAATTGAAAGTTTTTAAAAATTATTCCGTCATTATTTTTATCTGTTAAAAATCTTTAAAAATTACTTTGTTACATTTTAACATTATTTTAACGGACACTAGGACTCATGCTACTAGGTGGTACCGGTACCATATTAATTGACACATTCCTAAAACGAACTGTAAAACGTTAAAAGAATGCTTTTTAAACCTATTATTTGCTATATTCATTAATTTAGTATTAGTTGCAATAATTTACTACACTACTTAGATATCAGCGGCATAACATCTGCCGACATGTTATCTTTGAGTAAATCTGGTGCAGGTAATTAATTAAAACTGGAATATTACTTCGAAATAGTCTGTGAGATTGTTTTGAAAGATATAGTCAAATCAATAACACTAATAATTCACTTACAGCTTGCTTTGTTGCTACTTTCATCTCTCTAGTGAAAGATTGATTAATTTTAAAATTCTTTAAAAATATTTAGTTATATTTTACGATAGAATTTTTTATGTTAGCATTTCTCCGGAAATTTGTTTTTAATTTGATAATTTTATTCAATTACCTTTATTTATCAATTAAAATGTACATTAGAGTTAATATATCACGGCTGATTTGATTTTTATGGCTATTTAAACCCACAATGTGACTAATATGTAATTGAATCCTAGATCTTCGCGGAATATTCTGCATGCGAAGTCGGTTGCTTTATTCATGAAACTACATTTTACGTACTTGTATGTTTCAGTCCGACGGTATTTTTTCAGTTGTCTGTTAAACTTTGTCGACCTTTTTTTCCCTATTTAGTCGTTAAAATCATGTCGGATTAGTATTCTGCTTTCTCCATGATTATCCGTATCTGTATAAATTAATAGCTAAGCTTCCTTTAATGTCATAATTATTATACTGTAAATCTTATTTTTGAAAGGAGACAAAAGGCATTTTTCCTTTTAGACATTATTTATTACCTTGAATTGATGGATTGAAATTGTACTGTTGACGTTTTCTTGAACAGGGAATGCCTGCTGGGTTCATCACCAGTTTACAACCGCAGGAGGGCAAGGTGGTTCTTCGCTGGATCGATGGCAATGAGTCCTCTCTTTATCCCACAGAACTTCTTGTTACTCTGCTTTCGGTGAGTTGTTTTGAGTGAATTTATTGATCACATTCATTGTGGATAAGAGTAGAACCGGGGGTGAAAATGGTGATTTGATTAAATGTATGAAAACAAAATAGTTATTACTAATATTAATACTAATTATGCGTGATTTACTGTGATTTGAATTTATAGTTTACATATTATCCTTATTCGACGATCTTATTATTCTCAAGGTTTATACATAAATTGGACAGTGGTTGTAGTGCAGTGGTTTCATTTACGGCAAGATGATGCGTATTAATATATTAAATCAATACAATCTTTTCAGATGTACCTGAAAAAAAGTTTTATGAAATAACATTTAATAAAAATGGTTTGAAAAACAATTGCAAGGCTCAGTAATCAAAAAGGAATAATTAATATTGAAAATCGAATACAACCAAACAATATTTTCACAATTTAAATCATCATATAAGGAGGTTATAGGTAGTGGAACAGTTACCGGGATTTGAATTTTGAAAATATATAATGATTTCATGTCTAATATTTAATTTTTTGCTTCTGCATTTGAATTCAATTGTAAAGTTAATTATTCAGTATTTGTAAACAATGAAAAGATCCGCCGATGACATTTTGAAAGGAGCCACGCCAATAAAAAAGTAGCTATTTTATGCTCAATCATTTGGGAATAAATTACACAGCTATCCAACAATAACCATGTTGTTAAAGTTCTTTGAATCGGAATACATTATGAAAGGCGTTATTGTATTCACTAAAGAAGGAAGTAACGACATTTATTATGCCAGTCGGGATACAGAAGGGTTTATACATAATTGCTTTTGTGGTAGATAAGGAGGCGCGAACTTGATCACAATAATTATTAATAACCACAGGGTTTGTTGTACGTACAAGATTTCCAAACAACCTGTGGAATCCATCGCGAACAAATTTAATGTGCCGTTGGAATATCGTGGTTACCTCGAGCGATATGATCACTGGCTTGACGAATGCGGTGTTGCCGAAGGGCGGATTTTTAATACCTGTACAGACTCAAGAAAGGTATCGTTGGGTGCTATTCCATGCAGCCGATTGGAATTCATCAGTTGAGTATGTTCACAGTGAAAGGGGCTCAGTTCTTCTACCTTACGAATGCAACCACCATATTATCCCGGACACGCTTGCGTAGGTCGGCTGCGAATGTTATGGCTGAGCCACTCATCCATCGTGAAACGTCATTTTAATAGGAAGAATATTGAAAACACTGCCATCCAAAAAGTCGATAATACAACAACTGGTAAATCTCACAATTAAATTTCAAAGTTGATGTCTTTGAAGTCATTTTTTCCGGTAGGCTTACATATAACCTATCCAAAAGTCTCATAACGAATCATCAAAATTGTCAAAACATTAAATTGTTTCAACTTCGGCTTTGGTGTTCATAGGCATTAAATGATTAAATTGTGTTCTTAATTTTATATATCGGTTATGCTACGACTTTAGTTTAGTGTTTGTATTAATTAATCCTGTTATCAACCTCAAATGACCTGCATTTTGTGAATGAGACAATGACATTGCAAATATAGTAGAGTATAACAATTTGCAATAAGGTGGAGGCTTAAAACATGTATTTCCTTTTATAGAATATTTGTTAAACATTTTTTGCAAAACCCATTTTCCTCAATTTATGCATAACAATTTATTTATTAGATTAGATTTTATGGCCAACTGTTTGCTTTTAGATTGAACAATTATTCTTTCAAAACGTGTATTGTAGGTTTGGTCAGCTGTCAGTAAATATATTGTGAAATTATATCCTATATTTTTATATTTATAGATTCATTTTTGTCCAATTATTTTTTTAATTCAAATTTCGACATTTTAATACCTTTTAAATTGCACACAACAACATTTATTTTTCATACATTTTCCAATATATAATTTTTATATTTTGAAATTGTTTATTTTTAACTCCAATATATTTTGTGAAGAGATAATTATTTCAGCTTCGTCAACAAATTGTAAGTGTTTTGTCTCTAAAGGTCATATTTTGTTTACCAAAAATAAAGTAAAAAATAAGCTTCAATCCTTTCCTTTACCATTATCTATTACTGATATTGTGATCTGTAGAAGAAATCATGGATCCTATAGCGAATATGTGAGCGGATCTCATGTAAGCTTTATCAATAAATTGAGAAAAGGACAACAACTGTTGGGACGATTTATTACTTTGAAAGAATAATAATCATAAAAAGAAAAAATAATTTTTCTAGGTTTTTGACTGCATCCCAAGTTATTAGTGAATGAATCTGTCTATTTCTTGCAAAGATGATGAATAAATAAACGAAATTTTTAATTTATGTATGTCTCTTGTTCAAACCTGATAGTTATTCGGTGACGATGAGGATTCTGAATCATCCAGCGAATATTCGAGTAGTGAGCACACCGATTGGGAAACGGAGACAGAGGAGGATGTCTCTTACGACGAAGACTACGAGAAAAGGGTCACGTGAGTTAATTCATTTACTTCGTTCATTAATGAAAAACACGGTTACTTCCTAGTGGACAACCTTACGGTTATTATAATATTGAATTAACATACAAAAGTAGTTTGATAAACTATTGAAGAGGTTTTTTGAGGCTTTGTTCGACCGACTACCAATGGTTGGTTGTTTTCTCAAGACTGAAAATCCAACATTTTAGAAAGAAAAACCTAAAAAATTACAATAATATGGTTCATAGCAGTCAGGGGAATAAAATTAGTCAGGGATATTTTTTATTTTGTATAATTATTTAAAAAAAAGTTTTATTGTTCTTATTATTTATTATTAGTTCTTGTACTTATGTACATGTATTTCCAATCCAATTGATTTTTTTTCGCTTCGCGTGGATTTGTAGGCTAGATCATAAGGCATTATTCTTTTTTATAATAAGGGGAAATTTTATAATGTTAGTTTATGAGGAGCAATACAATACATGTATGGTAAACAACACTAATATTGAACACAACAAACCTAAATAAAAAAATTAGTTTATGCAGAGCTTAAAGCATTAAAAGCTTTCAAGTTAAGCTGTTATTTCTTACGAACTTGAGATATATTTAAGACAATTTTAATTGTTTTACAAGTAAGTCATTCCGAAATTTTATTTATTAGGATTTGTCAGCCAAATAATATTACATTTTTTTTTACCGAAGCGATATTTATAGTTTACTGTATGACTTAATTTTTTTGTGTGTAGAATTTTATAGTTTTATAGTTTAAGATTAAATGTTTTAGGATATTGTATTGTATACATCAACTTTTTTATGGGTTTACTGATTTATAATTTTCGTATTTTGTATGATTTTTTAACACATCCGTTTGTTTGATATTTTTCTAATTAGCGGAAATTGCATCTTATAAATAGAGAAATTAATAGGATTATATTTATTAAATATTTCTGTTTAGTTTTTAATACCGGTTTATCCAAATTATAATAAAAAAATGAGGCCAAAGGATTACAATATCGAAACATGCGTGTCATTTCCTGAGTCTATAAATAAATAAAGATGTTGTTTATTTCATTATTTTAATATTAAACAGCTAACATAATGACAAATTAAAATTGTAAAAACTGTTAGCATATCAACACAATTTTGGTGACGATTTCTGATATTTCAAATTTAGAAATCATCTTATAACAGGATGTTGGAAGTTCCTATTTAGACAAACTGGAACTATTTTGGTAGATAATCTTTCTGGAACTTAATGAATATAATAAAATTGTTTTTTCTAGAAAATAAAGAATCTATTATTGCCGGTAACATACTACTCAAGGCTTCTATTTACTCTACATGAATATTGTGGATTGTTGAGTAGATTTTACTTATACAATGAGGTAACTTTCGCACATACAATATTGATATGCTCTTAATTACGGACAAGAGTTTGCAGTATTGAGTGTAACATATTGCATGAATTACTGAAGATCAATACATTAATCCACACGATGCGAGTACTGAATATATAAATACGACATGTGTACATACTGGAGTCTTATCTCGTGGGTAGTTGTAGCCCCGGTGGCACAATCGGTTAGCGCGCCGTACTTATAATGCGGAGGTCGAGAGTTCGAACCTCTCCCGGGGCATGTTTTTGAATTAATTGTTGTGGCTGGAACTATAAACTATTGATTTAAAGCTGTAGTGTGCTTCACTGTCCGAACTCTTTATTTGGAAATAACTCAAAAAGCATTAAAATCATTCCTTCACCTGTTTCAGTGTCTCCAAAGATGCAATCATCTTATCTAAATTCTAAAATCTGGGAAAAGTTTACCGATTTTTGTTTCCTGTAAATAATGCAATCAAACGTTTCTCTAATGTTGCAGTAAAGCTCTGAAGGACCTCCGGTTGGCCCGACAGTTGATAAACAAAACCCAGACTCGTCATGCGACTGTCGAGTGCTTGGAGAAGGAGTCCAAACAGTTCATGGCGCAGTCGATGGCTGGAGGTCAGTCCTCGCCCGCCCCTGACAGCCTTTTCAAGGTCCTCTTGTCTATCAAGAAGCATCTATCCTCGGCCCATGACCTGGTTGACGACGATAGGATCAAAGAGGAGGTCTGAATGACTCTTATTATGTCAAAATAATTAATTTTAGCGCCAATTTAAAGATTCTTTCATCAGATTTCAAATAATTCTGGATTAACTTTCTCAATTATAAATTATGCGAACTTTTGTCATGGATGAGTAAAACAAGACTGGAGTCCCTCATTTATAATAATATTCAGCTGTTTCAATCTTACTCACAACTATTTTAAAGATAATTAAGCTATTCTACCAATTACACAAATGATTTACTAACAGCAAGTCGTGAGTCTGTTTTTTTCGCTCAAGTTTTAGTGTTGTCAAATAATTGGATTAATATACCGTCTGTCAAGGTTTTGTGCTCCAGTCTGCATAACCCTCTCTCTACCCTGTGGTGTTTATAGATGGATTTTCTTCGACCCAAAGAAGTCATCTGTGTGAAGGATTTCTGCGCTCTTGAGAAGTCGCAACTCCTCCAGGCGTGTGAACAGGAGCGGTGCAAAGCGGCGACTTCACCATCCGACGAGCATGAAACTGGCTCCCCATCACCTTGGTAACACCCTCCCTCCTCTAGCTTGTAACTATTGTTATTGTGTTATCTTTAATAATAGAAATTAATTCACTTAATTGGAACTGGCGGGGAGTGAATTGACTCACAGTTAAGTATTAATTAAGTCAACAGTCTCCATGAAGAGTTAGTTAAGTTATCACTTGTTTCCTAAATTATGTGAAAGTTTTAATTAAACTACTTTTAAAATGAACAAGTCTTAACAGACAGTTTGTCTTTATGTATATTCAAGTAATATAGAAAATTATTTAAATATTTTGGTTTGTCAGTCAGTCTGTCTCTGAAATATTACTTTTCCAAGTCTGTGTCTTCGAATGTTGACTTGATTTCCCGGTCTAATTACCGGTGGACAATTTCATCATAACTTTGTCAATAATTGAATATCCGATTTTCCCAGGAATACTTAATATTTGCTTCGTATTGTCACTGCCTGCGTATATACTTAAAAGATAACTATGAATAAAATTATTAATCACAGAAAAGTCTTTCCCAAAATTTGGAGAAAATCGTCTATGACTATTTTTTTGATTCATTTGTTATTCTGTTATAATTAATGTACCGAAATATAGCATTATTTGTGTCTTTTCTATCAGATTTTATAAAGAAAATGTTTGTTAGAGTTGATGAAAAGTTAAATGTTATACTTTTTACTTTTTTTGAAATCCCTTCCCAGAGTTGTTTAAATCATTTAAGGGTTGTTCAAATGTTACGCCCAATATTTGAAACTAAAACGTGCTTTTGTTTAACTAATGAAAACAATTAAACACACAAAGATTAATCATAAATCTGCTCTGAAAAGAACAATATACTAGAAACATATTTTATGTGTTGAATCTGTTCTCTTGATGTTGAATATACAAAGTTCTATTTTTTACCTATTTTAATTAGATGCATAAACAACTGCATAAAAAATCAATTTTTACCGTTTTTACATAAATATTTTTTAAAGAACGATCGATACTAATATCTATAAAGTAGAACGCGGTATTTTAGTCACATGAATAGGCTCTAAATACCAATTATAGACAATTTTAAGTAAATGATATCTCATTAGTTTAATTGGATTGACAATTATGAAGAACATTTGATTTGTGTCCATCCCATCAGCTCGCCAACTCGAGTCTCTCCATCAAGTGTCAAGACCAGCCAGGAACAAACGATGCGTGACCTGCTCTGTCGAGTGCATCGTCGTCTCACCGAATCGATGACCAGACTGGATCATTTCATCATCAACTGGATCACCGAGAAGGGCCGATCACTGGATCCTGATGATCGGGATACTCTGGTGAATTCTGCACAGGTAACAATTCGTTATTGTAAATTAAATAATATACTCTGCACTTTTCGAGAACTTTTAGTTATATAATCTTTTTTTCTTTATTTAAGAACCTTTTTTCTATCAAATAACCTTTTAAAGGAACTTTTTTTCACTGAAGAATCTTTATTTTTGACTGTTGTCTGTAAATCTGTACTTTCGCAGTTTGCAGCTTTTGTACCTTGTGACAATGTCATGATTAATATTTCTACTCTGTGAGTTCTATTAAATCACATTAATTTATCACATTTATTTTGTTTCTACCCGATCAGAATAGATGATTATAATCACGACTGGGAACTTGTCGCAACTTTCCATTTAAAATTTTTATATTGAAAAGTTATACATCCAGACTTAAATTAATCACTATTTATTCACATTTGTATCAAATGTTCAACAGCCTAATAAGATCAATTTATATTATAATTTTGTGTGAACAAGTCTGTTTTCTAGTTAGATGATAAGAGTTGTTATTAAGACCCAAATCAAGAACCTTTTTTACCAGAGTAAACTTAACTATTTCTGGATTATTGTAGCTGTGAACTTACTGACAATTTTATTTATACGAAAAACAATTTTCATAGAAGCCTTTAGTTGAAGCTGTAATTTCTCCTAAAGTTCATTTGTTTCACTCCTTTTGTTAATTACATTTTTGTTAAATTTCTGTAATATTTTCATGTTGAATGTACTTTATCCATGAAACATGAATTTATTACCTTTAAGTGCTAAAAGCTATCTGTCTCCTTTTACATATTATTATGTGTCTATTATTTAGCTTTCTAAGTAAGGTTGGTTGTTTCGGTTTAGCTCTGATTTAAAAGATGGATTTCTGGGTGTGGGAAGCTGGTGCACTTCACACTCACAGTTTTCTTTCTTTGCACGTCCAATTATAGTAGTCATTTGTAATTCTATCAGTCATTATGCAATTGTCATCCCGGTTTTATTAACCACGCTAGTAAATAGCTTTATAATTAACTGTACAATTATATAGAATAGATGAATGTGAACGTTTCTGTCAAAAAGTATTGCCAACTTATTTTCCATTTCTCTGATAGATAATACAAGCAGCAGTATAGTCTAGTCTAGAGCTGCTTCTTTCAGTTGATTTGCATAATTTTGGGCAGTTTTCCATGTGAAATCGGGCGTCGTTCTTATTTAATTTGGATGAAAAGTTGTCTTTTTATTTATATAAAATGTTTTGCTTCGTAGCTGCACATTATCCTAGGCATCATTTTCCGGTGGCTTCGATCTTATACAGTCTAACACACACAGTCCGTTTGATCCTCTCTCTTTCCCACAGTCGTCCCCTGTTGTGTCCAGACTGCTCCCCAATGATCCACTCTTTTCACCAGAGTTGAGTGAGTCAACTCCTCTTCAGGACACCGAGGACCTGGCAGCAGCCCTGGAGGAACAGAGTGGGGGGCCGCTTGGGGTTTGGGAAGGTGCAGCGGCCTGTCTCAAGAGTCCGTGCTTCGAAGAGATCCCTCAAAATCAAAGAGGTGGGTGTAACGGCATTGATGTAGAAATCATTTGCACATTCCAGATAGATTAAAAGGATTTAAACAATAATTATTATGTTTAAGTATGTTGTTGTGGGCATTTCGAAGTTTCATGATTAATAAAGGAGAAAAAAGTCCGATAATTAAAACTTCAATTTATATATTTCGGATGAATTCCGTGAACGCTATAAAATTAATAAAAGCATTTTTGACTCATGGATAAAATATTGAAAATTTTAAATAAATTCAAACATTATGATTACTTATCAATATAGTTGAGTTAAAAGTTAAGATTACATTTAAATATATCGTATAAATCAAAAGGAAGAATTATTGATAAATAATTATTTAATATTTCCTTTAATAAATATATCATGATGGAAATTTGTATTGTATCGATTAAAAGGTAGATATGAACATCATTGTGACTCGACAGTTAAGTTCTAAATATTTAAAAGTGGATGTCCTATTCTTTTGAAAATAAATCATGTTGGAATCCTGTCATTGGCGAATACAAATTGTTAAAATTTAATGATTTCGGGGAATCAGCGTCCCTTAGGAAGGTACAATTTCTGTTTTATAGAGTCCCGCACGCGACTATTTTTGGACGATTTTTTGTCGGTCATTTGCATATTTATTTATTTATTTATTTATTTTTCTAATTGCAGGTTCAGGTTTTAGAAGCGGTTTAAAAGATAATAATAATATATTTTGACACTATTTTTATTCCTTAAAAATGATTTTTCTTTTCAGTATATGTTTTAAACATTTGATAAAAATGGATGTTTTCATCATTAATGAAGACTGAATTTATAATCTAAGTAATATATTTTAAGGAAATTCAGTAGATGTATTATCATGAAGACAAAAAGATTATATATTAAATATTTAAATAAGTTCTATTTTTATCTTTAAATAAAAGAAAATCCCCCACGTTTTAATCATAACTTATTTAAAAACACTTCAAAAATTTCAAAGGTAATTTTAATTATACAGAGAGGCTGCCTAACACATTACTTTTAATTATGGAATATTAGACATGAGTGTATCACCATGCGCTAAATTTAGCACAATCACATTGTTTTTGAATGCGCAATAATATTGCATCGACTTGAAATATGAGATATTAAACATTTTGTATCATCGGCAGCCTACTTGTCATGTCGTTGTTATGAGACAATGTTGCTATATTCTATAGAATTAATTCGGTAATAGTCAGTACTGTACAATTTTAATTCCGCTTTGATTTAAACAAAACAATTATTCACTATTTGTCAAATTTTAACGAAAAACGAATGTTGGTAATAAGATAATAAATTATAAAATGTATTACATGTAAATGATTTTGTTCGCCTTCTTGGAAGAGATATTAGTCTAAATTGTTGAACTGCAGAAATAATTGAGCTATTACATTGAATATTAGTATTATTAAACTAATATTCTCAGCACAGCTTCTCTATAAAATCTTTATTTATAATAACTATAGGCTACAAAAGTAAATTTCTTGGGAATCTTTTCCGAAGGCAATGAAAAAAATTATTAATTGTTTTACATTAATTTTTTTTATTAATTATTGAAATATGTAGTTTTATTTTTTTCGTTGAAAATATCACTGTTATCCTTACTGACCGATTTCCATAATTTACAAAAGCAATAAAACATTTTCTGAAATTGAAAATTATTTGTTGCATGTTTTTATGTTCATATCAAAGGCAGGAAAACATAATTCGGTCTCATCTTGTTGAGAATCCTTTAAACATTTATTAAAGCGTTTAAACTATTTTATTATATTTACTGTGAATTTGTACTATTCATCGGACTTTATTTGGTTATTTTAAATAGTTTAAGTATTTTAAAAATGTATCATTTTAAATCAATTAAAATTAACGGTTATATTAAAATTAATGAATATGTTCCAAGTTAATCTTCGAGTATAATTAATAAATTAAAGTCTAAAATCTAAAACGTAACGGTAGTATATTTTTGTTATCATGAAAATACGTATAAATAATGTATTGTAGTTCTGTGTTTCTCGTATCTTGTTCATCTGCAGTCAATACCATGGATATAGAATTTAATACTGTAACAAACAATAAACTGAACAAATATGTTAAAAACAATTTTGAATTCGCATTATTGAAAAGATAATTTTAGTCAGAAAACTCACCAAGTCGAAAAACCGTTTAGCAGCAGTTATGTAAATTTATCAATAGATCACTGAATTAAAGACTTCACTTTTAAGAGACAATGGGATCCATTAACCTTTTCCCGACGGGCCGATCAACGTTTGATACAAAATCTAAGTTAACTCACCCAGCGGGGTGTATCAAACGT
>JAUZNC010060306.1:0-44190 GCA_034780395.1 Vannuccia rotundouncinata | reverse complement strand
TTTCTTCATTAACCGCCCGCTTTTTTTAATTAATCATTGATTAATGCCTGCTAATTTAAACCAACTTCGACATAATAGTAGTTATTATAATCCAGGGTATATAATATTTAAAAATGCATTTTTGATTATTTCTTCTTAATAATTTTATTCAGGTACAATAATTATTTTCTATTTTAATTAATATTGTATAGGAAAAATACAATGATTTTTTTCTATTATATTTAGCAACCGTTGCGTTGCTTAGGTTTTTAATTTTGATTAGCAACCACCTTTTTATGTTTTACTAATATTTTAAATATATTCTATATCGCAATTTTAAATCAGTCATCGCTCTTGAAATGCCAATTTGATAGGTATCTTTTATAGAACATAAGTTTATAATACTGAAATAAATCATAGCAAAGAACATCATTTTACAACCTACGGCACACGATTGTAGCTCTTGGTTCAAGAATATATATCATGGTATTTTATTTTTAAAATCATATCTTTTTATGAGACTAAATGACAAATATGTGTCTGCTTATTTCATTACAGAATATATTGAATTATACAGAATTATTGATATAAGCGTAAAATGTGTTTATGACTGAGGGTAACTGCATTTTATTATTGTTACTCCTAATTGATATCTTATAGTAAAGTTAACTCATAAATATAAAAAGAATATGAAGTGAAATAATACAAACGAAAATTTGAAAGATGGATTCAGATTGTTTTTATTTTGCTTTTATCGTATTTTTAAAAAATATTTTTTATATTTGTGCCTCTGACTATCAGGATAACAGAATATTCGGCAGCTAAATTGGATCGTTAATAAGAATTTTGTCATATTCCGTACAAAAACCGATCATTTTTCACAAATAAATTGTTTAGAAATATCAATATATCAATATTGACTAACTTTACATTTGATCGATCTTTATGCCGCCTGTCTACAGACATCAAACAAAGCACACTATCGATCCAATCACCTCGCGTCTTCTCACGACTCTGGGGCAATCGTATCCAATCAAAAGGGGACATCTGCTTCATCAGTTGTCCAATCAGGACGCGCCCCATTAAGCCCTCGGAATAGCAAAACCAGACCGTCAAAGCCCAAGTCCCTTTATAGTTCTCCACCAGTTGGAAGGGTGCAGGTAATTTAATCAATAGGGATTTATTTTAAATTTATGACTCTTCTGATATCGATTATTTTTTAAAAACATTTAAATTAAATTTCATAGATTTAAATTAACTTTTGTATTTCATCTATAATAAATGATTATAACTGACTGTTTTGCTTCTGTCTGATATTATTGTAATCCGCTTTTATCTCATATATTGCCTTTTTAAAAATTTGTTTTATAGGATATACTTTCTGCCTTTCTATCTTCTCTATTAATTATTTTCAATAATATTTTCATCTTAGAATATACCAGTTTTATTCATTTTTGTTTTGTTTAATACCATGATTATCTTCCCATTAATATTATTGACAGAAAAGTTTATCTAATTAAACAATTTTTTTCAACGCTATCAGATAGAAACTATGATCAAATTATTTAATTTACAACTTTTAAATCAAATTATTATTCGTATAGATAAAGCATACTTAATATGTTGGAGGGTGAGGTATGGTGGATTGATCCAAATTTTCGTTTCTTTTATATTTTTACAACGCCTTTTAGAAACAATAATTATATTATTTTTATTATGGATTTGAATGAATAATAAATAATATAATGTCATTATTTTGTTGCTCCTAGAACGGTTTTATTTTTTAAATGATACTTTGTACTGGAACTCTTTTCTCCATCATTATATTGAGAATTGTGAAAGGTAGCCTATTTATTAATATTGGCGACCTTCTTAAGTGTCGCTTTATTGTTTATCTAAAGTTATACTTTTCTAATAACAAACATGTAAAGTATTTATCCAAATTGAAGGGCCACTTAGATGCATATATCAAACAGTTGCCTAGTTCCCCAAACTTAACAGAGTTGTAAAACATCTATAAACGTTGATGATCATTTTCACCTGATTGTTTTAGTTACGGAAATATTTATGCTTTCTGAGAAAGTTTATCAATCTTGACTATATAAACAACACATTTAATACCCTGTTAAACCTAAGTAACTAATATCGGACTATCTGAAGTTGCACACATCCAACCACTAAAGTTATGTAACTAAGATTTAATTCATTACATAAAATCACGCAAAGTTCTATCCTGTCCTTAGATTCAATCAACGTCGATCTTTCTCTCATTCTTAATTAAAGCGGATGACATCACAATTTTATTTCTCCTTCCTTATTCCAAGCAATGTCCGCCATTATAGGATCTATATACAGGGTCTATGAGTAGAGAAATTGGCATGCAGGTTCAATTTCTTTGTCTATTATTTAATATAGACACATTAACCAATTCTTGACTATATATTCTCGAGGAAAACCTTTCTTTTTTACATCGACCATTTTCTTCGTCTTTGTCTGAAGTTGTTTACTTCTAGGTAGGTCTCTGTCTATAAATTAAGTCACCTGCCTATAATAATATAGATAAATTTTAATTCTGGCGATGTATTGTTAAATGTATATATCCTTTAGAATATGGAAATAATATACTACATAACCAAACAATTTATCAATGTCAGTTGGAATAAATAAATAATCACCTTTTAGTATTATCTCCAGTTGTCTAGTTGGTTTAATTTGATTTTAAATAATGGTCAATATAATTACAGCTTTTAATCGATTTGGGAAATATTGATTGTTGTCGGCAAACAACCCAATTATATCATTTGCTACATTTAAATTAAATTTGAAATTAAAATGTATTAATTGAACACGCAGATTGAAGTTATGCTATTGAAGTTTGAATAGCCCTATCGATTGTTTAAAAGCATGCAGTAAGTACTATTTGTGATTACAGTCGGCTCGCTCGTGTGACCCCTACGGGTACCCCAGTTCCCGGGGTTATGGTTCCGGTCACGAACTGCAGGGACTGTTGGCGTCCTCTCCTACTCTGCCTCCACGGTCCATCGCTCCCGAGGGCAGTCTGATTCTGCAGCAACCATCGTCGGAGGGACTTCTTACTGAACTCAGAAGACGCGAAAGTGAGTTGGCCAATATGCGAGCGACTATGGAGCGCAATGAAATGGCGATGGTTCGGGCGCATCAGGAGAGTACTCGACAGCTTGAGAATGAGGTGAATTGTCGAAATTTCATTAAATGCGGATGCGAACATTGGTAGAACTCGCTGGAAACTCTGGGTCTAAAAGAGTTGTCTTGTAATTTAGAATATTATAATGTATCTGGTGTTTGATAATCGAATTAATGGTGTCTATGTTTTAAATTGTTTTCACAAAAACTTGAGCCACTGATCTCCCCGAGGATTTATGAACCCGATCAATAATTTATACATATTTACATTTAAGTGTTGTTTATTGGTGTGGAATTTTGTTTGTTGTTAACATATTTACTCTAATAGATATATAGTATAGAATTTTTCCTGCAACCTTTTTATGAAAATATAATCCAACACATTTCTAGACGTGCATACTCGAAGTAAAATATTTTCCGATCTGTATCTGTAATCATGAACATTTTCGTGTCTTCATTGTTTATGTAGTTAATATTAAATAGGATGTGTTGAAGTCTAATCTAAATAGAAGCCCAAAGAATTCAGAGGTATTAATAATAATTGTAATAAGCTTATCAGTGTCAACATTATGAGACTATGTATCGTTGCAATGTGAAATAATTCTGACATGTTTCTATCGTTGATATATTTTTTCAATTTTATGTTTAGTTTATTTGTAAAATTGCTTCTCTATTCGGTATTTAAAATGATTGTATGTTTTAATGTGTGGCTTTCCATTTTTAAAGTAACATTTAACACATTTTTGTTAGGAAATAAATACACAGATTAATACATAAATGAAACACTCTAGGAATGGAATTAAGTGCCAAAATGATAATAAATAAAATAAATTCCCTTCTTTTAACAGCCCTCTCTTTTAATTGATGAAGGCCTAAACAACGAAATGTCTGGCTGGTAACGTTTAAATGAAATTATCACCAAATAAAAATTGTAACATTAACCTTGGAACATCGTTATGTTTTAGTATGGAACAACATTATGTTTTAGTTTACTTTACATAAAGCGTTTTATAGCACTTTTATTATGTTTAACCTGTGTCTTTATTATATGTCTTTCTGACATAAACGCCATACCAGACGTAAATAATTAATTAAAATTTAATATCTTTTTTATATAAGTGTATATAGCAGATTCTATTTAATTTGGGAATAATACATTCGTACGTGTCTCTGAAGTAAGTAATTTGAGATTAGAATGTCCGATAATTAATCTGGATTGATGATATTTTTCACCTCTTCCTCGCTTCTTAACATCCGTGTCCACCACCACCTCACCTTTATGACTCTTCTTACATTGATTTTCTTTATTTAACTTGAGGGTTGCTTTGCTTCAATGAATGAAGCCGGTCTAGACTAACTAAGTTTTTCTGTTCCCCGTGAAGAACAGTATTTATTTAAAAAGTGATGAGTCATCTTCTTCGCGATAATATGACATTCGCCTCGCCGTTGGTTGCATCGCCTTGTTTCATGCTATAGCGCAGTGGAACTATTTATGCGACTATCTGCAATATTGACTGATGGAAAGGAGGGATAATAATAAGAGATTATTAACTCTGTCACAGACTGAGATAGTTCATACAATCATGCGAATGAGATATTATGTAACACATGAGTTTTAAAGAGCATATGTATCTTATAAATCTTGTTTTCTCAGTAAAAGCTGTCAGTGGGTTTATTTCTATTCATTTAAAAAAGGTAAAGTATCAATAGCGTGTTTAGAAAAAATAATGTTCTTAAATCTCACTTCTGAATGTCATTATCAATACAGATTTGCCTCCTTCGAGAACGAGGAAACAAACTGGAAGCTACCGCAGTGGAGGCTGGAAGACGTGTTGCCAAAGCAGAGACCAGCTCAGCTGAGGCTCAACACGAAGCACAACGGTGGGCTACTGAAGCGGCAAGTCTGTCTAGTGACCTTGAAACCTGTGAAATCCGATGCTCTGAGCTGGAAAACGCTCTAAAAGAAGCAAGTGGGGCTTTGGATTCTCTAACAAGGGAGCTGGTGGCAAAACGAAAGTGTAGTGTGGGCAACAAGCAGACCCAGGTTTGTACTGACCATAATTATTTGTCGAATATATTTACCACTACTTATTTAGTTAAAAGTAGTGTAGTATAATAAATTAAGTATAATATGAAAGTAAAATATTAAATAATTAAATAATTTATAAATTTTATAATTTTTTATATTATTTTCTCAATATGTATTACTTAATATTAATTGGATTATTTATTTATTAAATTCAGAAAAATTTATAATATAAATATTGATAATATTTAGATTAATGCTAATATCTCGTTTTCTGATTTTTTATTTGATTGTGTTAAAATGAATATTAATTTAATTTATATTTTTTGTATTAAATTTTATTACTAAATAAATTACTTGATGTAAGAACAGTTATTATTATTATTTTTATCAAAAATAATGTATCAGGTCCTACCGAGACTCGAACTCGGGTCGCAGGATTCAGAGTCCTGAGTGCTAACCGCTACACCATAGAACCGACGATACTTTCAACCAATATATTATTACCTCTTGATTTTATCGATAATGGTTTCAAGATTTAACACCTATAATATTTAGACATTCAGACATCGTTGTGGTTAAATTGTAACACGATTGTAATAAATATGCTTATTAACTTTCTTTAATAACTACCAACTACATCCCTGGCCAGATAATTGGCTCAACTAAATATGTATATTGATTTTCCTTCAATGTTTTTCAATTAATGTTATGCGGTAAATAACCTATTTTGTATAAATTATAAAAGTTATCTGATCGCGATTCTACTGACGTTATGTTGTAAACGGAAAACATGTTAAATAAAATACCAATTATTATTACAAATATTATTTACTCTATTCAGACTGTGAGCTGGTCAACGATCAGTACACCCCCACACTCACCGCAAATCTCGGGAAATACTGAGTCCAAAATAGTAACCCAACTTCGACAAGAACTCCGACGTCAAACGGCTGAATTCCACAAGGAGCGCAAAGATTGGCTCACCGAGAAGTCCAAAGTGATTGCCTACCAGAAACAACTTCAGGCCAATCACCAACAACTCGATTGCAAAACACAACACCTTGAGAAAGAACTGCACAGTCTTACTCTGGAGTTAGCAAAGAAGGACAAGATCTTGTTGGCTTCCGCCTACTCTACTGCCCAGCAAAAATTATTGATTGAGCGACCACCGCCAATTCCCTGTCATAAGAGATCCATTACCGGAATCACGAGTTCCTCGGAAGATTCTGGACATGTGCCACATAATGGGATGGAAAGTTGTGAGGAAATATCTTGCTGAATAATCTATTTATTTGAATCGTTTCCCTATAGATTACTTTTTATTTGAAGTAAGATTTGTCTATTATTCTTTAAGTGGCTGTAAATATAAAATGTTGTTTACACCATAATATGTAGATATTTATGTATGTACTGTCTTCATTATTTCATTGCTACTATACCAAAACATATTATTCATATTACAAATATTGCAATTTATTAGTATTTGTCTCGACGATTGTATATATATTATTTTTCTTCTTTTTCAATGTATATTTTTTTATATTTCAATAATATATATAATTATACATACTACTAAGTATTAGTTAGTAGTAAAATAAATTGATAATGTTTAAATTATATATATATATTTATAAGTGCAATACTTTTTCAAAAATATTTACATTTTGCATCAACTGTAAATTGCTACTGTAACAGTGTTAGTACTTATAAATATATTGAATGTTTATTAAGTTTATTTTTTAATTTTTTTTAATTATGAAGTGTTTCATATTTGTTTCTAATGAATCTGTATTCGCAAATCGGCAAATAATATTATTATAAATAAATTTGATTATTTAAAATATATTAACATTTAAGAATTAGTTAACATTCACATATTGTGATATACAGATTGATCATCGTGTTTAGAGTGATAAATATTTCTTATTACTTAAATTAACAAAATCTAAAAATATGAGGTCCCACCGAGATTCGAACTCGGGTCGCAGGATTCAAAGTCCTGAGTGCTAACCGCTACACCATGGGACCTGTACATTTGTTGGCAACTAAAAGACGCTTTTTCTATTAGAAAATTTATATATATAAAGTTTGATAATTATTTATAAAGTTATATTCATAGATTTAAACAATAGTAACTAAAGTAACAAAAACTAATGTAATATTAAATAGATATATATATATATATATTAAATCTATGGTTATAATACTATTTATTTTAATTAGATTTGAAAAATAATACTATATCTATTATAAGCCTAGACCTAGGTATATTAATAGGTTATTAAATTGGAAACTGTTAGCAAAAGCCGTGTTGGCATTTATTAAATTATTTTTTTATTAATGTTAGTAGTATTATAACAAGGCCGTAGGAAGTGGGGGGGCCCGGCCCCCCAACTTTCTCATGAGGCGCCTATTTTTTTGCATGGCGCCCATCTGTCATACGGTGCAATATTTTTTGCTATTGTGCTTATATAAACATAAATAAAAGTTCCCAGAAAGAGGGAAGACATATGTATACTCGATAAAATGAAACATCCTTACAAGTGGCGCCCTTTTCAAGAAGTTAAAAGTAGTCAATTACCACAAAGTAGCCAATCAGATTGCTTGACATCGATTTTCCTGATTGACATTTATTTTCTATGCCGAAGAGCTAGTGGTCGATAAAAATAAAACACCTACAAATAAAATGATTAATAATGTAGACTGTTTCGTATTTTACTCTTTAGTCCATCGCTTCTTATACTTGACTTATGAAGCACCAATTTTTGTTTTGTTAAATAAAATAACAGTTAAACTTTTTTCGTGAGTTATCATCAGGTGAGAGAAATATGTCCTCAGTGTATTCGAGTGTTCACGCTTTTGCTCCATTCTCCGCCAACCATTGCTCAGTCTGAACGATCTTTCAGCACATTAAGACGAATCAAGTCTTGGTTACGAACATCAATTGGACAAAAGCGGCATCCACAAGAAGAGGGCAGATGCTAGTGACATAACAAATCTGGTTGATCAATTTGTGTCAGCAGTACCCCAACGTAGTAATGTTTTTAAACAGTAATCGATATTATTCGTATATTATCCATAATGATTAGACGCTTTATTATACCTAAACTGTTATTTCTGTTATCTTATTTACACACTATATTTACATATATTAATGTACATATATTTTTGGATCCATCCTGTAGAAACCGTCATAACATTAAAAATATCGTTAGCGAATAATTGTTTATTAATTTAATCGTTTTCATCAGATCATTTTCTAAGTAAAATTAATAGCCTTTTGCATTACAATATATTTCATTGTTATAACATATTATGATGTTTTAATTATCCGATATTTTCAGGTATGATGTTTTGGATCCCGAGTTTTTTGATACTATATGTATATGCTAATTATGATATGTTTATTGTTACAATTTGGTATTAACCAATTTATCGATTTTTCTTATGTGAATTTTAGTAATTTTATTAGTATTGTTTTACTTGGAATTCCGTTGTACGCATGTTAGTTTTACTAATACAATAAATGATAGAATTAAATATTTGTTTTTGCTGGCATACGAAACTCATAGGTATATGGCGCCTATATTTTTCTGAACATTCCTACGGCCCTGTATAAGTATTCCATAGACATTACACTAAAACTACAAAATAGATTAAAACTAGGTACACAATATCTGTGAGGTATTCATATATGCGATTATATGTTTCTTATTCTATAGAACGGGCGCAGAGCAATAAAAAAAATATTGTAAATAGGTAGGTACCTATAGTATATTTTTATACAATATATACTATCCATATAAATATTGATTTTTACAGTTTGATTTCAATGTTGTGCTTATATGCTGTAAAAAAGATAACTTCTGTAGGTATAGGTACCACAGCTCTATCGATCAAAAATAAATGACTAATACAATGTAGATAGATCCCCACCTACCTATATGTAATTTAGCTATCCCACTGTACCAAAAGATTACTAAAATTACTATATACCGATCGAAACTATGTTAATTTTTATTTTATTGTAACTATATCGCAGTGATCATGTACCAATAGGTATAGTCTATAAGGCACTCCGTTTCGTTTAAGTGTAAATAAACGTGATCGAATGCATGATCGAACGTTGATTATAAGTTGAGCAAATTGGATTTTGTAGTATTAGCATGCGCATTGGATGAGAGGAGGCCGAGGATTTTTGGAATGTCTTTGTGAGTGAATATAACGCACAAATAGTGTATTTAATCGATACTTGCACCCATGGCCATGGTGGATCTTAATCTGATTATTGACCAATTTCAACGAGGAATTGCTTCTTTCGACTGTTGCCCCGACACAGGGATGAGATCATTATATTTAGGATCATGTAAATATTTGGGAATTGTTTTGTATTCATGTGTTCTATATGGAGTCTTTTACTGGACTTGTATTATACTTAAATAAGCATTATTGTATCGAATCTAAAGATGCCCCTCTGATTCGAATGCATAAACAGTAACTTCGTCTATAAAAGAATATTTACATAAAACCGATTGGCTGATTTTTACCAATTTTACATTGTTCCCTCCTTAAATCCGCCATTGGTATTTCGGTGTTATAAGTTTTATTTATTTCTATATAATAGTTTATGACTAATTAAAAAAAAATTGACTTTGGCCCATCCCTCTTTTGACTTTATCGTGTCATTCTAGAATTTTATAAAGTGTTGTTAAATTTAGATATAAGTACCTATAATTATCGCATAAATATTTTCGAATATTTCATTGATCCATTTATGCAATGTAGTGATACTCGTTATAAATACTTGTAAGTACTTGAAATAACAATGACGACAAAGCTTTGTTATCTATGCTTAAACTTCCTCTTACAGCCGTCAGTAGTTCATAAATAGACATTCATTTTTATACATATGGGTATATAGGTACCTATTTGATATATATCAGCTGTCAGTGATCGTATCTATAGGTAGCAAATAATGGCACACGCACATATTCAGATTTGTGGTAAGTAAATTATTTAATAATTAAGCGAACCTATAAATTCAAATTAAATCGCTAACCATCGCTAACTAACCGTAACCATATCCATATCCATCCATTAAATATAAAGTCAGATGTTTTATAATTGCGACAAAATTTTTTTATGATGGTCCCTATTTTGAAATTAGGTTCCCTTGAATTATAATTGCAATAGTAAGCCTCCCTCCCCTCTCCCTCTGTCTACTTGTTTATTTTATTTATTATTTATTTATTTTGCATAAATTCTATTTACAGAATCATGGCTTGATATTAAAAAGACTTCGCGTCCAAACAGTATCGAGCTAGACAACGTAAACACATGGATAGTGCTAGATGACACAGACGTAAAATTTGTTAGATATGAACCGGTTATACTCAGTGGTCCCAAAGGAGGTTCCGTGCTTGGAGCTGTTTTAAATGAAGATCAGATCTCCTATAAACTTGTTATGGATTCATTTACCCAAGAAGTTGAGGGAATATCAAAATGTACGTTCTAAAATAATTTTCTAACTGTGTTTTTTCTATTTATTTTAAATGAGGCAAACAAAGGAACGATTAATTCTTATTGAGAGGAGAAATTGCGAAAAGAAGTGTGGGGGAGGGGTTGGGAGCATAATAAAGTGTATGGTGGTTAAAATATTGTTCAATATAATAATTTTGATTATATTATTGATAATTGATCTTTTCAAAATTTCTTCAGATAATGAAATTAAACAGTTATATTCACAGCTATTTTATTAATATATATTAAAGAAAGTTCACAATTTTACAATTATTAATTAGCAATTAACAATTATAGCAGTACCTGATAGCAGTACCGATATAAGTGATAATAAATCCACACCAGCTATTACCATATATAGATATCTAATATGCCAATCAATGTAGAAATGTTTTAATGAGTAAGGATAAAAAAATTTAAAGATTTTTAAAGTATTGCTTTATTCAAAAGGTATTTTACACACATAAAACTTTTACTTAAATCGCAACTAGATATTTAAAAAAAAATTTTAATTAAGAATTATTTAAGAATTATTAATTTTAACATGTTCTATCTCGTTAAGACATCAATATTTGGGTAAATTTTTTCATTATCACGCTATCGCGCTATCTATCTGCAATAAAAGTATACATCAGACTTGCGGTTGAAGGTGTAAATAGCTTATAGCTTACTGAAAAGAAGTAGGTTTTTTTCCCATGTCCATTACTTTTAATATACTAAACCATTTTATTAAACTTCAGATGAGTTTCAAATGGTTTTCCATTATTCTGATATAAAAAAAGTTGATTCTAAGGAACCTAAATACGACGTTCAAATCATTCAGTTTTATCACATAGCAACGGGTACATACATCTGCTTGGATGAAGAAAAGTATATACTTAAAAGGGTGAGTGTACTGCTTCAGAAAAAGATTTAAGAATATATTATATATAAGCGTAACTTTGCTTATAGGTATATATTATTGAGTATGTTCCACAACTTCTTATGAGTTGGATTTTTAACCATTTTAGTCATAATTAATGAAAAAACGTATATACTTGCAGAAATGTTTTAATTTAAAATCGAAAAATGAGTTGTATTTATTTAATAAATAACAAAACTACAATTGAATTGACATGTGGATCAATTTACTTGGTAGCTATAAGATGTTGATCGATATATATTATCACAAATGACTGTTAAATTTAATCTTACTCGTAATGCGGTTTGGGTATTTGTTATATAGAATATATTATGTTTAATTCATCTTGACACTTTCTTTATGTAATATATATTTAGAATATTCAAAGTCCAACACCTTAATCTGTGAACATCTGACGTTACTGTTAAGTTTATACTGGGAAGTTAACTATATAGTCAATTTAGTCAATTTGAGGTCAATTTCAATTTAAAATAAACACTCTATTATGGACAGTTGAACAGATTAAACTTTCTTAAAGTTATGTATAAAAACGGATTCCCTTTAAATATATTATCTCTATAATTATAACTTAATGTATTATAAAATATTTATTGTTATTATATTAATTAAAGTTTTCTCTAGGGTGCATCTCTTGATTCAAATAAGATATAATCTTTATTTATAATCCGTTCATAAACTGTAATATTTATATTTATTTTATAATGATTAATAAATAAAAGTCCTTTCGCTTAATGGTGATAAAATATATTTTTCCAAAAACTGATATATAATTATAAAGCCCGAAACGAAAAAACAAAATCTTTAGTTATAATCAAAGCAATTTTTGTTATTAAAATCACACCAACAATATATATGTAATAACTATATACTATTGAAGGAGAAAGATAGAGGGGAGCCTGGATATGGTAATTTGTATGAATAAACAATAAAAGTTGCATTAAGGCGCTTAACTTAAAAATAGGATCTATTTTCACGAATATTTGTTGTTTCTTAGACATCTCGTACAAAGGTTCATATTATAAAAGGGACCATATTATAAGACATCTAATAATTATATATACACCTACATTTAACCCTATATACAAACAAAAATAATGTAGAAATTATAAATTTAATTAGAAATACAGTTTTACTCTTCCATTAATACTTTCAATAAATGCATGAACCACAATAATTTCTGTGTAAGCCTCAAAAATCGTCAATTTTACATTCATATTTCGATATTTCTTGAACCTTTAAAATTTAGTTGTGTGACAGTAAATCGGAGGAGCCCTTTCCACGGCCTGAAGACCGTCGCCTGGGCGACCACATTCCTTATAAGGATACAGATGGCTGCTGGTTCTTCATGGCTGCTGTTGACTCTGCGATGATTTTTCAAAATATCCATTGTAGCCCGGATAAATTTGACTCAAGTACGTATTGCAATTTGCCAAACTTATTTTTGCAAGTATTTCAATGGTTTTATTGAACATGGTCATATTAACAAGATTTTTTTATAGTAGAGTTACCAATATTGGTAAGAGAATATATTAAGAAAAAGTCGAATTAAAATTGCACCTGTTATATTTGCAAGAGATTCCTATATAAATACTTTATAGTGCGCTTTAATATGTCATCGCGCACTATTGCTGTGAAAATCGATTGCAAAATGGTGGGGTACATATTTTCCGACCCTGGAACCATTTTTGACCATTGTGTGATTTCTGAACATTTTCTTTTCTTTTAACCTATAAAATAAAACAAAAATATAAAAATATGTTCCATGGGTCTGAAAATTTGTATCTCACCATTTTTCAATCACGGAGATCTAAATCTATAATCAGAAACTGAAAAAATCAATTTGCAGAGCAATAAAGCGCGGGAGCTATTTTTATTACATACCAAAACGCACTATTAATGTGCTTATGAAAATATGTGCAAATTTTATATTAACCCCTCTTCTTATTAATCGATAATGTTGCTTGTGGTACATTCATTGGGTTAAGATAATAAAGCAATTTTATATTTATTCTTTACCAACTTATCAACTTATTGAATCATAATAAGTCTTAATACGCCATAATCTGTAACTTATAAGCTATAACAAGGACTCATAATTTTTAATAAGAATTGTAAGTACAGTCTGTAAATTATAATTGAAGTAAGTTTCGAATAACTGGTGTATATAACAGTTTCTATTTGAATGTCATTTATACTTTAACCACAGATCCATTAATTGGAGTGGTTGAGGATCAAGTGACAGCCTTCCAGGACCATGTTGACGTGGCCAATCCTATCGAAGCAGCCAATGAAATACTAACATGTGAGGCGCTCCAAACTGCAGCAAGCTGGGGGATACCAAACGATACCAACAAAAATACAAACATATTTCGGTTTTCGTTGGGATTTGACAGATATTTATACAAAAAGTCCATATCTTAGGATTGATTGCTATCAGCTTATTTTTTGACACGTTAATGACTTCATTATCAAATTGAAATTTTGTTAAATCTTTTAGAGAGAGAGATGTAAGATCAAATTCTGATAATTTACCACTTTTACATCTACTTGTAGTCAATCATTATCTACAATGTTGAAACTTAATTATAATCAATTGGTAAAAACACATATATCGCTTTAATTTTCAACGGTATTATTATTGCATACAGAAATTTTAATTATTTTTAATTATTTACATATGCAGAATTTTTACTGTGTGACGTTTTTTTTATAGTTTTACTCATGAATAGCAATTTTGCTTGAAGGGAACCATTTTCCAAATATAAGCTGATGTTATACTTTTTAAACTATTTATTTTTAACAATTTACACTGAAAGATTGCACTAACAAAACATTGAGCAGTCTTGTCACACATTTTTTATATATTCAGAAATGTAAATCTTTTAAATTGTACCAAATACTTTCATGTTAGATTCTATAGTACAATAAAACCTGTATAATATTTGGGCTTATATATATTTTAGAAAATAAACGATCACAATAAATGGACAAGATTGAATTTTACAAAATAATTTGTAAAACAAAAATTATATTTTACGTTTTCCAAAATAAAAAAATGAAACTTAAATTTTCGGCCAATTATAATTGTTATTATTACAACTTTTAAAAAAAATCAATAAGCAAATTATTTCAAAATTATATGCAAAACTTGTCAAATTAAATATTTTATTCATTAAATGTTTCACTTCTCTATATCTATACTTTAACTATAATATACCATCTGCAATATGAGTATAACGAAATACATGCAGTCACTATTTCATGGAAAAATTATTTTAAAACAATGTTTCCGACGCCTAATTTCTGACTTTATAAATTTTTATATGTAGGGGGTCTTGAAAAAATACATTTTTAAATACAAACTTTAGTATATAGTGTATACAATGTACAATGTAACTACATAATATATAGTACAGAATAACATTTCGTTAAGTACTTTAGATGCATGATAATGTTTACTCTCATAAGACTCACATTCAAGACAATCTCGTCACAAGAGATCCCCAGACGTTTTACTCCCTGGCCAGATCTTAACCTAGTTTGTGATATATTTGTTTTTCTTAACATGGAAGTTAGTCGTAATATCGTATTTAACAATGTTCATGAGATCAGAAACTTTCTACGGGACTCTCAGCTCAGTCACTATATAACCTCACCCCGCATGCACGGGACTATGTCAACTCACTATATAACCTCACCCCGCATGCACGGGACTATCTCAACTCACTATATAACCTCACCCCGCATACTTAACAAGAAGTTCAATGCCCTGCAATCACACTGCAGGCAACTTATTGAAAATAAGGGAAATGTTTTGAATGACTGATTTCTGCTCATATGTTAATGAAATATATTGTACTTACTTTCTGTTATTCTGCACTATATTATGTAGTTTTGGCGTCGTCCTAAAGTTTTGTTGCACTTTCTATATCAGAAATCATGCTAATTCCAAATTCGGTTGATGACACCTTGTCACCCTTAGGCAATTTTCACAAGAATATGTACTTTTATGCCACCATTACATAAAAATCAATTTCTGCCAATATCTAGAGTTCTATACAACCAAGCACAATAATCTTGGTATCTATACCCTTATTAAAAGGGTCAATGAATACATTGAAATTAATTTTATGATCATAAATATTTTTATAACCTTTAAATACAATTTATGAATCAATTATAAACCTCATTATTTGTTTAAAAAAATATTAATATTTGTTCTGTTTTATACGATACACTTTTCAAATCAAATACCTAACCGTGTTCCAGTATTCCCTAAAGGCTAATTAAATTAACTAGGTAAGTTATTAATTACTTAGTATGTTTCATTGTATTATAGTTATTGTAGTTAAGTAATATTTTCAATCCAATTAATAACGACGTATTCTTATGATAAATTACATCTGAATTTATAAATAAAATAATTGGTATGCGTATGTACAATAATAATAACTATGTTACTAATTAACTTTTACAGGTTCATTACAGTTTTTAAATGACTTTTAATATAACAATCAAATTTCCAAAATATATTCGGTTAGGTATATTTTACGCAAAAGTCAAAACGATTTAAATTGCATTCGATTTTAATTCTTTTTCAGATTTATTATCTGTAGAGGAATATCTGTAATCGTTTTTTTAAATATTTTGATTCGACTTATTTAAAGCCCTCTAAGGCCGTAATATGTACAAAATGGCTGATTTTAGCAAAAAAAGCTTACTAATTTTACGGAGAAATAGGCGTATAAAGGAAATAAATTAACGCTATAAAAATTCTATATTATAAGTTAGTACTTCACAAAAAATTATGCTCTAGGATTCTAATTGGGAGTCCACTATACTACTAAAAATATTCTCCGCGGTACATATGGTTATTTTATTTAATTAAAATATTTTAATTTTTCACTATCTTTTCTTTTAAATTTAGGATGCTCATTTGTTTCCTTGTTTTAGCAAACGTATATTACGATATGTAAGCAAGGTTAGGATGTATGTATGTTTCCATTCTGTCTAATTGACACATGTTATAAATCCATGCAGAGCTTTACCCTGCTGATTATTTATCAAACTTGAATAAATTGTAGTGAAATCAAATTATAAATAAACTATTTTTCACCACTATCTTAGCCAAATACATCTTTTTAATCAATATTTTAAGTAATTTATTATCAAAAAATCAACAGAGAAAAATACAAAATTATATATTTAGCAAGATCGTTGATTTTATAGAAGAAAATTTGTCCAAACCCAAAATGTCAGTTCATAAATAAAAGAGGAAGGAACTTAACAATAATAATTAGTACTATATGTTCCAATTGTTAATAAACCAACATAATTATGCATCTTTATTGACAACTTGATACATTTGTTCTTATTTGACATATAGATAATTCTATAATCGAAAGTCTTGTCCAGAAAGTTATGTCCAGATTTTAGCCGAAAGATCACTGCTACCAGACACAAGGAAATCTCCTGTGTGGTCAAACAAGCAAGCCTGTACCGAGTCTTCATGTCCAACTAGACTCGTCATCTGGAGATCGGCACAAAGGTACAAATAGTTTGAAACAACATATTATGAAATACAACGAATTCTATCCTATTTTAAATTTAATTAAATTTCTCACCTGATAGTTAGCCACTTCTATCATTTTAATATTTCCATCGTTACTAGCCACTGCTACACAAGCCCCACTCAGATCGAAGGCCACATGATTAGCGGGATGCGGCCCCAAGTCTAGACCGCAGACCACTCGTGCCGTGCGCACGTCCCAGAATCGGAGGAACCCGAAGGAATCGCAGGAGACGATGGTGTCACCGCGCGGATTGAATGTCGCGTGATTCACCGAGTGAAGATGGCCGTATAGGGACTGGCCGCAAATGTTCTGTTTGTTGAAATGCAATTCGATATAACTTATCTTGATATTACGGCATTGTTTATGAAGATAATACAAATTAGAAAGTGGCGCCCTTGTTGAGGTTTCTCATTATGAAATATTTTATTTTCAAATGATGAGTTATCCGAGTAATATATTCTGTTAATGGATTAGAAATGTTGTTTCTTGCTTGCAAGCTCCTTACAATCTACTTACTATCTTATATCTAGTAGATTGTATCTAATTACTATCTTATTACATTCTACTTACAATCTTCTTACAATCTTCTTACAATCTACTTACAATTTTCTTACAATCTACTTACAATCTTCTTACAATCCGCTAAAAATATTCGCATGAAATACAACATACAACAAATGACTGAAATAAAACTTAATCATGTATTTTCTGGCTAATTGTCGGCATGTCTCTTATCTTTTTTTCACTAAAAAGTATCCCTACAGAAATGTTTGATAACCTTTTTAATTTTGTTATTATAAACTGTATATCTGTAGTGGGGAATTTTATAAAGATAGAATATTTTTAATAATTTCCTCTCTTCGACTCTCCTCTAAAACGCTCAAAACAGTTAGACACTTACGGTTCTTGCATCCCAAAGTCCCAGAGTTTTGTCCGCTGAGGACGTGAGCAGAGTGTTGGAGTAGGGAAGGAACTGAACACTATTGACCGAGTCAGCGTGTCCCCTTAGAGTGGCCCGACACCGCTGGCTGCCCATGTCCCACAGTTTAACTACGTTGTCCATGCCGGCGGAGGCCAGGAACTTGCCACAGGAGTGCCAGGAGAGACCCCACACTGGGTGACTATGTTCAGAGAAAGTGTGAATACACTCAGCTCTCTTGAAGTCCCAGATCTTGATGAAACGACCAATAAGTTGGTTTTAATGATTTTATAAATAAATGTATTTTAATTTGTGTTAGTTGTCTAGTTGGACATTATCAAACTGTTAATATTATCTTATTAGTTTTTTTAATAATTTATAACTATTTAGATAGCATTTATTTATATGAGCGTGAATTTGTTTCATTTGAAGAAGGATATATCTCTTGACCTATAGATATTATTTATATAGGCCTGCAAACTCATTGAAAAAGCGTCGTGCGGGGATTTTCATCATAATATAGATACTTTGTTTCGTTTTTAAGATGGTTGGGGCAATATTATATATTTATTTCAAACCCTTTTAAAAACGAAACTAATTACCATATATAATTGAAGTACATGAATAACCGACCGCCCATGAATTTGGTATTGATTATAATTTATATATTCCTCCGAAGACGATTATGTTAATCATAGAGTAAGATTCCTCCTTGCTCTATGTGTTAATACTATAATCATTTTGGAAAGTTTGCAGATCTAATTAAATAATATATAGGTCAATAGATACCATAGATATATAAATATCGAAATTTTAATTTTTTTATAAATATATGGAAATAATTCACATGTTTCATTGAGTAGTGTCATTATGAAATATAACCAAGTAAAACTATATCGCTAAACGTTAATTATTAAAGAAAACAAAACAAGCTAAGTAACTCCTCGAAGAGAGAGGAAAGAAATACTCGCAATATTCGAAAGTTACATCCAAAAAAATGTAAAAATAATTCAATCAATCTCAGCCGTAAGAGTTCACCTTGACTGTCGTATCTCCGCTAGCTGTGGCCAACTGGGCCCCTTCTGGGTGGAAGTCCGCAGACGATACCCAATCATCATGGCCTGTTCCGGTCATCAGGAGCTCCCCTGAAGGGATGGACCAGAGTTTCCAAGTGCTGTCGTCGCTGGTAGTGCAGAGAACAGACTTGCTCGGATGCAAAGCCACGCTGAAGATAAGAAATATATATTACCAAGATTTCTGGACTGAGCGCTTAGGCCCCAAGAAAAGTGAATGAGAGTATTTTCTTCTTTATTTAGCTGAGATCTAAGATCATATTTATTAAAAAATATTTAAATAAAATAAGTCTGATATGCGAAGTGTCCTTATTGAAAATCTTTTGCCACCGAGAAAACAAGGGTAGAAATAAGAAATATCAATATGAGAAACATCAATAAATATGTCACCTGCTGACTGCGCTATCATGAGCCGGAATTGTGGTAGAACACTTAAATCCACCGGCTCTTGACAAGTGTCCAGGCGGTCCCTTAACGTTGGAAAGAAGAGGATTAACTCGTTGGTCCACGGGGAACTCGGAATCCTGCAAACCACCAATATCCAAAACAAATGTTAAAGAAAAAACCGTAAAAATCTTGTATAATTAATATTTAGAAAAATAGTTCGCCAATTGGAAGACCAGCTCACATTTGGAAAACGCTGGAAGTCTTCTGGTAAGTTGTTGACATCCTTGTTCTTCTCATATTTGTTTCGTTCCTCCACCAATTGTCGTTGAGTGGGTCCTTTCATGTCATCCTCCGCTATTAACTCACGACGATTGCCATTGGCCAGTTGACCGTTGTGACCTTGAGATCCTGTTGCTGATTGGGTGCGACTTGTGGTTCCAGGTACTCGGAAGTGTTCCAGACTTTGCAAAGTGGAGCGAAGACCTTGAACCTGTCCAATGGCTCGATCGCGTTCCAGTTGGCTCAACATTTTCTCCTTCATGGCGACTTCGTATTTGCGTCGTAATTGGTGCAGGGCTGGCTCATAAGAGGCATAATGCTCCTTCATTCTACAAGTGGAATTGGATTTAACGATTATTCACTTCTGTCGATAATGCACAAAAATCTGTTAAATATTTTATTTGCATGAAATTTATGACCGTATTGTCAGAAATACAAACTGACAATTAATTATAATTATTTATAACTAATTAATATAAATTAAAAAAATAAATAATTTCGATCCGAATAAAGAGGCGATATCAACGTGAATAAATTCAAATTCATTATTAATAAAAATCAAAGATTTACAAATTAATATTGTAAATAAATTTCAAAGAAATTTGGAAAACCTTAAGGTTTTAGAGCACTGGGTCCCATGGTGTAGCGGTTAGCACTCAGGACTTTGAATCCTGCGACCCGAGTTCGAATCTCGGTGGGACCTCGCATTTTTATTCATTTTATTTTTTTTAACGTAAACTTAAAAATTTGAAATAAAAAAGTTTTGCCAAATTATACACTAATTTTGAAAGCGCAATTTAGTTGGTTGAAATGTAGCTAAAACCATTTCACGTGAAATTTTATTATCTATTTTTTTATTTTTAGATAATTATTTACACATTTATGCACTGAAATTCCAAAAATGTGATGCATAAAAATATATTTAATCAGTTAAACAGAACAGCTATGTATAAATCAGTTATATATTAATCTTTTTCCACCTTTATCCTTTATCTCATTTATTCGGTTGATTTCGTAAAATAATGAAATACTGGAAACTAGCTTAAATGGTAGAGTGCTCGCGAATAATGCGAGACCACTGTGGGTCGAAGCCCTGCTTCTCCATTTGTTTCTTGATGTATATTTTAAGTTTTAAATACATATTTTGGTATTAAAACTACATAATTATTACAAAAAATTTAAATAAAAAATTACAATATTAAATAAGTCAATTTACATTTAATATATTCGTACATTGTCGAATACACAAAATTATATTGCTTCATTCTTAATAAAAATAAATAAATAAGAAAGGGAATAAAATTCCATCTAGATAAATTGTTACTCTAATAATAATACAACATAATAGTTTATACAATAATAATAACATAATAAAATATTATTACAAATTTAATAATATAAACCATTTGAATTTTATTATAAATTACGTTTAATGTCAAAAATTACTTTTGAGTAGTATGTTGTTTATATACTATAAATAATAAGTAGAACCGTTTTGAAATTGGTAACATTTATCCATAATTATACTAATACTTAGGGCACTCTTTATTGAAATGGAAGACTGATATGACATCTGGCTTGCATTTAAACCTTTACTGACGATATAGTATCAAATTATGAAAGGGAATAGGCAGGTATGTCTATTATAGGTACCATATTATTTTACTTATCAATATGCGAATGTAACACCGATTTGTTATTATCATATATATAATTGACGTAAGTCATCTGTACATATTTAAAAACTTTTCATGCGTTTCAGTATTTCTAATACAGAGGCCGCGCAGTCAATTTTTAAGTGTGGGGGGAGGGGGAACTGAATTTATTATTATAAAATTTCCGAATAATAGTATAAATTAATTTTTACATACAACGTAATTTTTGAATACCTCTCATTACCTATAGTATGTAAGAACAATTTTTTAACTGTTGGTGAAGAATTAGAATAAAAAACACTTATAAATTATATTTTAATCAAAACATAATATCAATAATAATATAGCCATGATAAAAAGTCATCGGTAAAAGTTATTAACTTTTAAAATTAAATTTTATATCCGATTAAAGTGGTTATTATTGAAATCGCCAAATAATCGTTTACTACTATCTTAAACAGTTAGAATGTCATCGGCAACTTTGTGTAGCAGCAAGTTGTCTGTACGATTCTTGTGCACATTCAAAATTGTTATCGCATTATATCGTTTCTGAGTCATCGTGGATCGCAACCACATTTTAAGTCACTGTGCAGAAGAAAAGGATCGCTCTCCTGTTGATGTAGTGGCTGGATTCACATGTAACAATTTGCACAATACTATAATTTCACTTAGCAATGCTTTTTCTTCCTTGGACAGATTTTAAATGCGATCTAAAATGTAATCAGAACATGCGTATTGATCTCTTTCACCTAGTACTAACATCTTGAATGTTAAAAGCTGAGCAGTTAGTAGATCTATGTTGATATCTGCACCATACATCTCATCCAAAAACATCCGTTCTTCATTGCACTCATCAGAACGCAGAGATTTGAGCAAGATGTTTTCTAGTTGAATAAAGACCATAAAAAACGAATAATTTTTAAAAAATATAATATGGCTAAAATTTCCGAAATTTTGTTTTGAAAAGTGTGGGGGGGGAGGGTTCTGAGCCCCCCAAGCCTCCCCAGCTGCGCGGCCGATGTAATATTATGAAAACTTCGTGTATTGATAATAATGATACTGACCGTTTCAAATCGTTCAGCAGTTTATTTTTCTCCTGGGCAACACGCCGATGGTTCAATCGATGAAAGTTGCGCTCGTTTCGAAGTTTCACGTAAATCTCTCGGACATTTCTGAACGATACAACACAAAGTATATATTTTAGGTATATCAAAATTAAAACCAAGAAATTTATTATATACCTTTGTTAAAATAATCATTTGATATACCTAAGAAAACATTGATTCATATAAAAAATAATACGTAAAATAATGTGATAATTGTGTTAAATATTTATATAATTATTTGTACAGTATAATATCTGGTGTGTTAGCTGAAATAACTAACATTGATTATTTTATTAATTCAGATTGTAATCTTTGAACTATAAATATTAAGTACCGCCAAGGTTCATCACTAGATTATTGTATTAAACTGAATGGAATGTCGTCATTCCATTTTCTTTCAATTTCTTTAAAAAAAATTATCCGATAAATTTAATTAATTAAAAAATCAATATATTTATTGCATGACGAAGATAATGCTGTTAGAGGCCATTTTATTTTGACAAACGTATCCCTTGATTATTCAGTGACACATCTTGAACATATAACTTCAGTATTTTATGTTTAATCGATACAATACTTAAAAAGATTATAATGGGCTAATTATGATTTGTTTTACAAACAATAAAAGTACAATCATGGCTGTGGGTAAGAACCAATAAGAACCAAACTCTAAAGCAAGAACCTTCGAAGAACAAATGTTTATTCTGACATTGTGAGTATAAGTACCCAAATATGACCGTGATGCAATTCCAAATTCTTGTGTATCCCATTGATAAAGGGTCTACAGAGTTCAAAGAAAATTTTTCCATATTTAAAAACAGCAAAATTTAAAAACAATATAAAAACAATTCGGTTATCAGATATAAGAACGATAGTTCTGTCTGCAAACATATTTAGAAGCAGATAGAAGACATGGACATGTTCGTATAGGCGATGAATTGTCGTCACAAAGTATGAAAAGTGTCACCTGTTTATTCATCGTTAATAATTCAACAGTTTTTCTCTTTTATTGACTATCTAGGCTTTAGAGAAGCTCGGAATTAGGCATGTTTAGTTGACACTTGGAGTTGTGAGACAGAAGCGTCTAGACGGTTGGCAAATTTTAATGTAGAATCCAGGGATAGTTTAATACACATAAATCGAAGTAGCTAAATTATAGTCAATTACAATTTTGATAAAATTCACTAATTATTGAATCCAATTGGGCTAAGCGCTAGGCTTTGCCTTCTGATGAAATAGATTGGCTACATTTGGACTAAAAATATCTTTATAATAGGTATATATTATTAAATATATTTATATCTTTTTGAATTAATTTGAATTAACAACTCACGCGGCAGCAGTCTTGTACTTATCGCGTTCTTTGCGCATTTCCTTCAAGTCGTCATCCATCTGCTGATTTCTGACATAGATATCGGGGACCTCTGTCACATCCTCCGGCTTCAGCAATCCCTTCTGCTGAAGCTCAAACCTGTCACAAGAACGAGAGGCAAAGATTTAGATCCACAGTGATCGATTGAATAAGTTAATTCATCATTTTTAATCTGAATGTTTACGGTTTTTCATATATGAAACAAATTTTACATTATCGAAATTAAAAATTCACCAAAAAACAAATCCAGACGATACATTTTTATAACACCTCTCAAATCGATTTATAAAAAAAGCCTACCGATAAGTTGTTCAAAGGTTCATACATTTCCATAACAACAACTAAGGCAAATATTACAGGAGATAAAATTTTTACCATTCTACTTGAAAACAATCCAGAGATCGAGTCATTCCAATTTTGAGAAGAAACGATCTCACAAAATCATCGGCCGCTGGGGGTCGCGTCTTCAAACTGGCTTTGGGTTCAGCCTGAACCGGTTCCTGTAAAGTAAGACGATGGAAAATATGTTTACTTCAATTTATTGATGTTCGAAACTACCAAATGTAAATAATTGTACAAGTATATTGAGTATCCAACTGTAGATTCTTATTTTGTTGGGCTGATAAATGATAAAAACGTTGATAATTTATCAATTCCGGGACAGTAGGCATATTGTCCGAAAAAGTATAACTATATAAAAAAGTAATTAACGTTTAATATTAAATTAGCTGTTGTCAATTAGATTATACAGTAGTAAATTTATCAATTACAAAGTGCGGAAATCATTTATCATGCAACTAAATTTGGGATTTGAAATTTAGAATTAAAAATAGTCATTTTTTAAAAATACTGATAAAAAATAAATAATTTTATTATTTTAAATTTAAGTTGAGTAAATACAAGAAGGCCAATGATTTGACATATACATGATTAATAGGTAAGTAATGTAAGTAAGTGTACACATTGGAAAAGTTAATATATATTAAAGTAATATTATTTTAAATAAGAAAACAGATATTAAGAATAATATGTGGAAGTTTAGGTATAAATAAAATATTAATATAGCATTCAAGAATGTACTGGATATCTTTACAAAAAATACACATCATACATAAAGCATACTTATTGGTTTTAGAAAATAATAGTTTTGGAATACTATTATAAATATATTATAGGAATTAGTCATTTTAAATATGGTGTTTGTGCATTGCATGATACAAATAACTTTTAAAGTTTGGCAGTGCATTTCAACAAATATAGTATTTATTAGTAATAACATGAAAGTGTTTTAGAATGAAATCACTTTATTTAAATATTAATTAATTAACTGATGTCTCCATTGAATATTATAATTATATTACTATTAAATTATATTAAAGAATTTTTAAAAATTTGATTATGAAAAATGTTTAGGTATTGTTTTCTCTTTGTCAAATATAATTTTAAAATATTGAAAAGTAAATAATATCTTAAATTTCACATGTCACAAGTTTTTGTAAGAACTAATTTAAAGTATGTTGGATGACATAAAAAAAATAGTACAATTTGACATCAAATAAAAAGGAAAATTAATGATTAATTTAAAAACACTTCATAGATAAACTTGAAATATCACAATGTTGATATTTTGAGCTTATAATCAGTTAGTAAAAAATGCATTAAAAAATAACAATTACAAAAATATATGCTTACCATAATTTTTGTAATGGATTGAAGACACACACACATATATCAATTAGTATAATATAAAAATTTAAACTTCTAAAAACAAAATTAGTTTTAAGTATGTAGTTTTTATAAGATGAAAATGTTGTATCAATATTTTTGAAATATTAAAATAAACAGAATGCAATTATTTTATGTCGATCTTTTATAGAAAACGAAATTAAATAATATTTTAATTAAAATATCTATACATCTAAACTGTGACTCTAAGAAAAGCAGTCCAAAAAAATTATAATACAATTCAAGCAAAATTGTATTTAAAAAATAGATGTGCAAATAAATATATATTATTATAATAAAAATAAAATTGCTTGTGATTATAGTTATATTAAAATTTATATGATCAGATTAATAAAAATATTACTTTTGCAAGGTGTGCAATATAATATATTGAGGCACACAACCTATTGATAAATAATTGAAAAATATATTTTGTTTTCATATTTATATTGTTAAATTAGAGCTATCTAGAAATATAACTATGTCAGACATTTTTAATTTTGCTTTTACACAATATTGGAATATTACACAAAATAATTTTATTGCAAAGTATTTTACCATAAAGAATATATTTGTGTATTAAAATAAATTTTATACAAAATAACTTTCTTAATGTTTAGAAAATCTTATTGATGATATATATAATAAAAAATAGAAAAAATACTTACAGCAGCTTTTTCATCTTCAGTTGCTTCTTGTAAAACTCTTACAGTGGCAGCTAAATCATCTTCTTCAGTATCTGTATGAAGTATATATAAATGTGTGTACCCAAAGAAATGTTTTAAAAATAAAATCATTTTTTATTTGAGAATTAAAACTGTTCAACACATTTCAAAATATTAAAACAAAAATTATAATAAAGTTATAAATTAAATAATTGATAAATTACTTCCAAAACCAAGAATATCTTCAATTGGTACAGTCTCATAATTATATTCTGATTCCTTATCATCGGGAATTTGATCATCTATAATATACTGAATTAAGGAAAATATTATCTGAAATATATTTATTATTTGAATAAAGCTGTTTTAAAAAAAATAAATAAATAATTTACTAAGCATTAAAAAAATTGTTTTATTTTTGTATATGATTGTTTGTATGTGATTGTTATGATTATTTATATTTAACATCAATTTGATATTTTCTTTAAGATTTTTTTAGCTAAATAAGTTTTCTCTTTAGCTAATTTTCTTTAGCTAATTAATATAAAATGTATATTTAGTATTTGATATATAAAAAAGCATATGTCCCTATGCCAGTCTGTATTCCGTGACACTTGTATGCTGGATATATATCAATTAGCCAATTTAAATAGTGAAAAATAAGGTTGAGAGTATAATGTATGCCACATATATCCTTGTTAGGCTATATAGAATGAAACCTGGTCCCTTATACTACTATATAGTTAGTCTTAATATATAAGGGTGTCTATAAAGTAATGTAACACAAATTAATAATATTATTATTGAAATATATATAAAACAATAACAAATAATAATAAATGTAATAATAAGTATGACATAAAAATAAGAAAACTAATGGTTCTTATATAGGAGAACTTTCAAAATTACCACCAGCTTTGTCCCATGCATGCTCTATTGAACCCCTTGGCACACTTTTCTGAACAGATCATTGTTGATCTCAACAATGGCATCTGAAATTTTCATATTTAATTGATTGATAGTCCAAGGATTGGTATCATACAAAGAATCCACAGGGGTTAGGTCTGGCCCATGTCACCAAATCCATATATATGCCAGGGAATGTGCTATAAATAATCAATGCATAGTGAGGTGGAGTCCTATTTGGTTGAAAGAGAAGTCCATCTTATTATTTAAAAAAACTGGGCATCAACCATTTTTTTTAGCAAAAATGACTTTTGAAAGTGCCATCCTGGAAGTAAGGATCAATAAATACCATTGGATGAATTATGGTGCAATGTATGGTCATACCAGGTAAATTAAAACAATTCTCCAGAGTATATATGGTAGAGGAATATAGTTATGTTTATTAATAAGATCGTTTAGCTTGAATATAACTTCATCTGGCCAGATATTGTGATCAATAAATACAGGGATATTTAGAAATATTAAAAAAAATTTTTGATAAGATTAAATGTGTCTGCATCAGTGTTATTTAAAGATAATTTGGTTTTCTACCCATTTTAATTAATTTTTTATAAAGAGTTTTATGTAAAATATTATATGTAGGTTGGACAGCATGTTGTTTTGAAATATGAAGAGTAGATATTGGAGTATTGTCATTAAATTACTGTACCTCATATTTGTTGACCAAACTGTTTATTAAATATAGATTCATGTTGCATCACTTTATAGATATTTAATATATATTGAGAATTTGTAATTATAATTGTTTTGATACACAGGTTCTCAATAGCTAAAATTATTTTTTAAATATCAAGCTTGTTTAAAACAAAAAGAATATAAATCTTATATAATCAACACTATTTATTAAACTGCTTAATTTTATGTAAATGTCATAACCCATAAATACACAAAATGTTTTAAATTTAATATGTTATAATTTGAGTTTTTGAGAGGAATGCAATCAGTTATTTTGATTTTAAATATGAAAAAATATATATTGGCTGTGAATTATAGTAGAAACTTGTTATTCGAAAATATAAAAAGTATTAAAAGGATACGTTCAAGGAAAAATTTGTTGTCATCAATATCCATATTGAAATTAACTATAGTGTTTAGTAAACGTCTACAATAATATAAATATATTTTTGGAAATTTTGAATAAAGAGCTATTTATGTTTATATGACAACAATATTTATTTAAAGTATTAAAACTTCACAAATTTTATTAAAAGTCATTATTACCTGAAATTCAAATTCATTTATTGTCACACAAATAATATTATTACAGAAATAATATAATTACCAGACGCAATATAAACTTATAAGAGGCGATTCACATTTTCTTCTGCGGAACACCTTAGATTGGGGTATATAAGGCTGTAGTACGTTATTTTTCAGAAAGCAGCAATTTTTATTTTATATCTATATTCATATACTGAGGTACAATTTTAACTTCCTTTTTTTGTGTTTCATTAAACTTTCTTTGAAAATTTTACCCTTACGGCAAACTATTGAGGACAGATCCATTATCAAGGAAATTTACAAAACAGTTGGATTTTGTAAGATTTCTGTGTTTTTGGATAATTTTAAAAGAAAAATATACCATTAATTCCCACAATTCACTATTTCCAAAGTAATTATAGGTTATTGCCCTTTAAAATTTATTTTTGAGGGGGTGTCTGCCCGCGCGTACGCTATTATACAGGTGAGCACTAGCTCTTGACTTACTTTTATAAAATTAATTAATACTATTTCTAATTGAAATATTATTTAATTAAAAGTATGGACATAATGTACAATACCTTAATTAATCTAATAAATTGATACAAGTATTAATCTTATTTTAATTAGAAATTGTTAAATACATTTTTTATAAATAATTAATTGCGCGAACTACGCTCCCAACAACTATATTTACAACAGCCTAAATATTTTGCATATTTAAAATTTTACAGAAGTATTATTTGCAATTCATGTGAAATTTCACGAATTATTACATAAGAATGACAATTGAACGTATACTACAGTATATTATACATATTTGATTCTAAATTTACGGATGATCAACATCAGATAAAAAGAATTATTAAACATTAGGGATAATTAGTTTGAGAAATAAGCTTGAACAAAAATATGATGTAAGCACAAACAAAATGGTTCCAAATAAAAAATAATACTTCATTATTTTTACAATATACTATACAATTTTCCTATTATATTCTTATGTAATTGCGTATTTCAAAGGTACTCATGCAAAAATGAAATGCGAATTCTGTCATACTAGGTGCAAAAAAAACAAAAAAATAAATACAATATGTTACACGCGAAACAATAAAAGCTGGAATTTAACGAAGAAATTATGTTTTGAAATCAAAATGAATATAAATTCAAGCATAAAAGACATTGTTTTGATGCATAACAACATCCAAATAAATTATGTTTTAAATGTAGTAATATAAAAAAGAATCAACAATTTTTACACAATCTAAGTTTTGACTAAGAATTATACAACATGTTCAATTCACCTATAGTTCATATAATCACAAAGGTATCGAATATCAGTCAGAATTGCACTACCTCTTCTTGGCCTTACAGTAAGGTTTGTGAATTTCAACATCTTCCTTTCTCTTGAAGACTTTACCACACTGAGCGCAGGTGTGAATTGTTTCTTTCTTAATTGCTCCGTTACCACTCGACCACAAAACTGGACCTTTGAAACATTTTAAAGTTTATCAAATTAAATGAATACAAAATAAAATATAAACAGTCTTACTAGGAGGCGGTGGCTTGGCCGGTGATCCATCCGTTCGTCGGCGTGCACTTCCACTCCTGGTGCTGGCAGCTGAACCCTGCCTTTCCAGATAGCCCGAGTCCCGAATGTTCTTGTAAGCGCGCACAGAACTGCCGGTGACCGAGGATCCTGCACGTACCGGGGGGTCACTCTCCCGCTCCTCTTCATGAGTGGGACGGTCGATATTGGCGAGGGTGTCCCACAGTCTGGTGGGGCCAGTTGGAGCCGCGGGGATTGAGGGACCCAGTGGAGGTCGACCCCTATGACGTAAAGGGAGGTCTTAGTACAAACCCATTACAGTATAATTAATTCTATCTATCTAAATAAAATAATACAAATTTACTGCCCTGAAATATATAATTGAATAGCTACTATAAATCCACCGCGCGCAATTAATTGACTTTACTTTCGTATTTTATAAAATTGAAATATATTTTATACCGTTAAATAAAGATCAATAAAAGAAGGGTAGAGGACAATCTCATCAATTAACATTAACTGCTTCAAATACTCTACATCCTGTTGCTAGGGAGGTCTCAAGCACTCACGGGTCCACTGATTGACTGTTCCATGTTTTTAAAGTATCGATCGAGCGTGTTTCAGCATGAATCGGAGGTAAATGTTGTCCTCCATTGCCCGAAACATCCTGACCAGCAATAAGAGGCTCTCCGGAAGGGTTCAGCATGTTCAGGGTGGATCGAAGTTTGGTATTCTGCTCCTCTAACAGCTTGACCCTGAGCGCGTTAGCCTCCACTTGATTCGACATGTCCAGGGCAATGTTTCCGGTCCCTAGTTTACAACAAAACAGTCGATATCAACTACAAATAACATAATTAACAGACCCACCATAGCCGTACCGCGGTAGTCTGTGTTGACGGGTCCATTGAGGTCCGGATAGTCCAACAGGAGACGCCTCTCACTGCAACTCTTCTCGATCTCCATCTCTAACGTGGACACCTTCTCCTCCATCTCGCGCATATTCTTTGCCAGTGACTCTCGCGTGGACTCCAAGCCGTGCACTAGAAGCTGTGCAGCCCAGGAGAAGAACAACAACACGCATGGAGGCTCTCATAATACGCGACAAAAGGGGACCCCTTCAGTAAATACCTTCTGCTCCTTCAACTCCATTTCCACCTTGATTCGGTCCACTTCGGCAGTTTTCATGCTCTCCATAACCGCCTCCCGTTCATCCTCCAGGTCATCCACACGATCTTGAAGCTCCTCATTGGTGGAGACCAGCTCCTCCATTCGACCTATCAGCTGTGTTTGTTTAGTTTGCAGCATCTAATTGATCAGAACACAATCAATACAACATTTCAAACATGATCCAGTCAACTCGATCAATAATCTGGACTCGTCACCTCCGATTGTCTGGCGAGGGAGTCCGCACGACTCTTTTCCGCCACAATATCCTCCTCCCTCGAAGACAGAGAAGACTTGAGAGCCGTCAGACGATGTTGAAGGGAGGCTATCCTCTCCTCCAGACCCCCTGGGGTGAGTGGTTCACCTTCGCTGTTCAGGTGTTGAACCTCATCTACCGGACCTGCCAGCATGCTGTCTAGACGGTCTGAAAAGGCGAAGATTCCCCTTTTAAGTTGGTACGACTCCTCCAAGTGACTCCATTCTAAACACGACTCACCCAGAACACTCAACTGAGTCTTCTGCGTATTCAGTTGAGTCCTGAGATCAGCTATGTCACACTCTAACCGCTTCCGAAGTGTCACCAACTCCTTCGACTTTTCGGCGAGTTTTTTCGATTCGGCAGTTTTCTCCGCGGAAAGCTTCTCAACTTGTCGCTCCAAATTAGAGCGCTGAGCTGCTGTCTGCGCCCGTTCTGCTTGAAGATCCGTCTACATGGTGACAATCAACATCTCTTTATACCACAAAACAGATCGCAGCTGTTGACCTCACAAAATAGTTACCTCAAAAGCATCTATCCTCTGCAAACGCTCTTTGGCCACATTTTCCTCCTTCCTCAAGTTCACTTCCAACTGTTTCTTATCCTCAGACAGACGTGTGAAGTGCTTGGCCAATCGGGTTAGATCTCGTAGCAACTCTGCGCGCCAGCGGTCAAGGTCACTCACCGTCAACCAATCATCTGCGAGATCACCAATCTCCGAAAGATATTTGGTGAGGGATAGAGGCAGACCTTCTGCCTTGCAGAGATTTGTTACTGTTCTCGAAACGTCCTGTAAAATAAAAAAACAGAAAATTTTGCTAACTGATTCATATACATATATAGATAATTATAAGCTGATCCAGCGTCGCTCTCGAGTTCCTTACTTTAAGGCACTTCTGCACCTGAAAACAAGCCTCACAAGGTCGGAACGACGTCTCTAGTGTCTGACATGCCTTGAAGCCAATTTCGCTGGCCGGATTGAATGCCGCCTGACTAGACCGGACTAGTGGACCTCTACCACCGAGGCTGGCCGAGCTTGTGCTGGCGGCGACCTTGGAGCTGGAAGTGAGAGTTGCCGTCGAAGTGGAAGCGGAAGAGTTGTTGAGGTCGTTTATTGTGGACGATAGACTTGCAGTGTCACTGCCGGTGGTGCTAGCTTCTAGCTCTGAGATCTTACGTTGTTTGAGGCGGAGCTGTTATGATGTGAAGGAGAGAGGTTCTGTGTTCGGATTATCAAGTTTTTTATGTTGGTAAAAATTTTATTTTCCCATAATTTCTAAAGACACCAAATATTTTTGAATATTAACGACTGTCACATTATTCATCACAAAGATCATAGATTATACCTAAAATATTGATTGCTGTCTTAACACAAATGCAGAGATACAGTTTATTAAGTGATATATATTATAAAGATTTCAGAAACTGTTTCTATGGTAAAGGAGCACAAAGCTTGATAATGTTGTGCAAACAGAGATTATATTTTACGACTGAATTCTGTCTGAAATGAATTTTAACGATATAAATAAAGTGTATAATGTAAATATATATATAAGTGAAGTGTGTTTATAATATCCATTGACAAATGTGGTGTAATTACATACACACAATATTTCTATGAAATAGGAAAATAGGAAAAGAATTCGTATATTAAAAAACTTAAAGTTTATTGCAAAACTTGTTCTGAAAGCGTTCTGATTGATATTATACAAATTAATAAAACTTACCAGTGTTTGGTTCTGTAGATTACAATATTTAAAAATAAGAATAAAATTAACCATTTTTTATAATTCAAAGAAAAATAGAACATATTTAAGGGAACACAAAATGATTTGACACTTATTGTGTTCAAATAAATTAGGTAAGATTTTGAAGCGTTTTAATTATGAAAGTAGATCTATTAAAACCAAGAAAATTAATAAAACACAGTATGGTACACTTAGTACGAAATTATTTATAAAATGAATATAGGTAATATTTTCTAAAGAACATATATTGTTTTCTTAATAGAGAATCGTTTAAAATTAAAGTGTAATTAAATCTACTGCGTTCGAGTGAATTTAATCGTGTTAATCATAGAGTTCTCGTTATTGTTCAGATTGTGTTATCTCAAGTCGACTGTATTATTTATTATATTGGATAAATTACTGTAACAATTAAAAAAATTTTAAGTTAAGGTCAGCAGATCGTACGGTGCCATGTCTACCAGTTAACACTCAGGACTTTGAATCCTGCGACCCGATTTCGCCTCTCGGTGGGACCTCGATTATTTTTTGTTTTACTGGCACAAATTAAACTAGCCAAAACTGACAATTTATCAAAAAGTATTTAAAAGCAGAAACATTATTTAAACATTACACAAAAAACAAAATCGAATCAATATTTCAACGTTAATATAAGCCCGTGACTGCGATTAATACGTTTTGAGAAGACGATGAATAACTGGTGGATATAGAAACGGTCTGGGGCCTGTTTTATTATGCTAAATTTATTTAACTCTGCCGTCTAATTTTTCAGCCAATCAAAATCATTTGAAGTTTTATATAATGACTCAGGAAATGAAATGCTACCTTCATTGGCTTAAAAATATATGGCAGACGAAAGGGTCGAAAACGGAATTCAACTTAAGAATAGTGAAATTCACACATTTACAACATATATGTCAGGGACCGCGGAGCTGGGTGGGCTTGGCCTTACCAATCAAAACTATGAATAATCGGAAAATCATAATTTTTTCGGATAATTCGGATATTAGCTTAAAAATTAAGAAAATGGCTATTACATACCGAAGAAAATTATAGCTGCCTTAGCGCAGTAAAGATTCTAGATATCAATCAGCATTAGAAAAATTAGTAATTTATATAAAAAGATAAATCTTACTAAACATATTGTTACTAGAGAATTGAAATATATAGAATTTGAATTTACAATGTCTATTTCTTTTAAAACTTGTACCTATTTATTAACTTTACTAAAATTATAATCTATTGGTTTATTATCATTAATTTTGCATAATAATTCGCTCTAAAATTATTCGGAAAATGAACTATATCTTAGCCCTACCACCAAAAAAATCGTTCCGCGGTCCCTGTAGGTAGAAAATTATTGACATGTATGTGTAATTAACATACCTGTATGTACAATCACCAGCCTATATGTTGTAAATGTGTGAATTTCACTATTATTAAGGTGAATTAGCTACAATTTATTGTAGCTAATAATGAAACAGGCCCAATGAACAACCGTGCAATAATTACTAATTCAAATAATCACAAATTATGTGAAAGTCAAAAGTAGGAACTCACAATAAAGCTTTCGAAAATTTTTAGAACAACGTTAGTCATATTTCACAATATTCATCGAATCATCATTATAAATGATGCTAACATCCATATCATCAAAAATATTTTATTATTATAAACGTTAAGATTTACAGATTTGAATCTCACATCATTGTTCAGCTGTGTCACGACCGACGCTAATTGGCCCATTTTGTTCCAGTGCTTTCTGACAGCTATCCCCAAGGACGCAGATGCCGCTCCGCCCTCTGCACTGCCCGGGGGAACACGACTGACGCCACCCGGCTTCACTAAACTGTCCGAAAACCGGGTCAATGTTTGTACGAGCAGGGAGAATCTACAGAGAACAATAGTTTATACCAGAAACGATTTCCCACATGGAGAATTCGAATATTATACAAAATTGTTAACTAGACTCATATTTAATCATTAATATTACGTATCTATCACGTATCTATCACGTATTTGTCTGTCAACAACTCAATAAAAAGTTTTATGAAATGATTATTGATTTTTCTCATCGTGTGATTCGTTTGGACAACTTACCGATCAATAACCAGCTCTAACAACACAATGTGAGAAATCTGATTGGCTTCCGCGTCTCCCTGAGTGAAGTCATAGTTCTCGAGTACATTGGGAATATCCAACTCGCAGGCCACCCTGTCAGGAAACTTCCAGGACATTCCAGGAACTCGGCCTACACGAGAGACAACCTCAATCACTGTCGACTGAAGATCGATAATGTCACAACGAAGGCTCTCAATACAGTATTCACTACCCAGAAGGTGTGCCATCAGTGCTTAAGAACCGAAAGTAATCAATGTTCACGTAAGTTGTACTAAGCAATGTCGAAGCTTTGGAACGTAGACAACTTTTGTCATCAAACGAAAAAATTTCTGAAAATTGGATTAAATGAATTTTTAAATGTAAAGTGTGGAAATTATTTATTTTGCACTCATTTTTGGTTTCAATAAAAAATAACCAAAAATGTTTAAATGTAATTATTATCAAAAAGTCATTAAAAAAATAACAGTTTTATTGTAATTAATATAGGTACTAATTTAATTAACAAATATGAAACATGAAAAATACTATTTATTTTTTGAAATGCCACTATTGACGAAAATACATTATTTCATATCTATTTTAAATGAAATAACCAAACTAAGGTTTTGTGAATCATCACTATTAACATGTACCAATCTAAAAAAGTATCATGTTTAATTATTTTTTATGTTATTATAATTATGGTTAATTAGTAGCATCATTATTAAACTTTATAATATTTAATATAGATCTTATGACAGAATTATTTAAGAAATAGATAATATAAAGCAAGTTTATCATATAATTTTTTAAAATAAATATATTATAATTTCAACTATATTTTAATACTATAGTGATCGATTTACATGAAATATAGTCATCCCTATGTATGTAAGAATAAATTACTCATAATATTAGAAATTTAAAATGATTATTTTACCATAAATCAAAAGATTATTTATTATAATTAAGCAAATATATACATAGCACATTATGATTGTCTGTAAGAGAAACACTTTACATAATTATTCATAAAAAATGTATGTAAGCCTAATAAATAATCATTACATATTTAATCATATAATATTGATATAAAAATGTTATCTTTCCAGATATTAGAGTTTATCAATACAAATTTGTTAATTTTTTTATTTTCCAACATTTAGCATACATAGGCATAAGAACTGGGTGGGAAGTGGGGCAATATTCGGAGCAGGGGCAATAATATGCTTTTATCCATCTATTTTCTCTGAAGGAAAAAAAATTATTTTAGGTCTGAATACTAAGTTTTAGAAGATAATGTCACCTGAGCATTTGTCTACCAACCTAGTAATTACATCTTTGAACCAATTAAAAGAGAGGAAATCGGTAATGATCAATGGATTGGTGCAGTTTGTTAAATCAGTTATAAAGAATTAGCTTAAGTAATTACTTTAGAGGTGAATTTTATCAGTTTCAAAAGTTATAGAGCTATACTCATTAGATGTTAGAATTAGATGAATGAAATTATAGAGTAAACTTTATTTGTTTAAAACTGGGTGGGACAAATGCTGTCCTATAAAATAATGCCACATGCACAGTGGGTGGGACATACGTTGTCTGACAGTATAATTTTAATTTAAAGTTGAGTCAATTCAATGGGAAAAATACAGCTAGTATTATGTTAGTAGAGCCATTATATGCAATGAAAACAAATGTATAATATTTTGGTGCAGACACATGGGAACTTTTTCGAATTTTCAATAATTTGTTGTTGACTAAAATTATTATATATGCAGGCCTGTGAATGACCCTTAAAAAATTGAGAAATAGTAAAAGTGGCACCATGGTTGCAAGCAGAGCAAGCAACTTATAAATGCTGCAATTTTTTGTTTCATGCAGAAACAGTTTATTTAAAATACTTACAAGCTTAGTATTATACTGTTTTAAGTAGTATACATACAATATTGCATCAATTTAAGATATTTCTTAGTTTCTAGTATATAATTGTCATGAGACACAATTAGTCATGTATTATAATGATAGAAAAACTGAGAGACAACACATTAAATCTGTGTTAGCCACTGACAGACACACACATAGTTACATAGTTACATAGTTTCCTATTATGTATTACAAACAAATATTAAAAACAAACAAAATATAAAACTATGAACAAATTAGACAATCATGTATGATAAAATGTTCTCAATAATAATAAATAATACACACACATATTGATACAAACACAAGGAAACAGTAGCAAGTTTTTATAAATGACAACTGTTGTAGGTCTGAACACATTTCAACAATCTAGTCAAGAACTGAGGATGACTTTCATTCAGCTTGTAGTGTGTGAACTGTTCAAAAAAAGTCATGGTGAACAGATTCACTGATCTGTTCACTGTAAGGTCCCAGACTTCTCTCTGCAGTAGCACTACAAAATTCCAGCACATAATATAGGATAGCATGTATCTTTGAAGTCGGGTTGATTTTGAAGGCTTCAATGTTTTCACAAAAGTGTTCAATCTTTGAGAAATAGTCAGCGCTCAAAAAATTTCCAAAACAAGCATCCACTACTTCACAAAGACTTTGGAAGGCATCAACAAAGGGTAAGCAATTCATTGGGCAAACAGCTCACAATTTATTGGTTGACTTCCAAAGTTTTCTAGCACCATTTCTAGTAATTGAAACCTTGTGGAGAAGCTGATGTTCAACATGACACTGAGTAAACCAAAGTTCACTGTTTTCCCACTTTGCATGAAGGTGAGAATAGAGTGTTCCCACAGTGCCTGTCATTAAATGTAGCTCAGGAGAAGGTATTATTTCAACTATTTTCTGTTCATTTTTCTACCCTCAGTAAAGAAGGGTGAATGACATTATCAAAATTTTGGCATTCTTCTTTTTCTGACCAGCATCGAAGAATTTTCAAAAGGCTTCTGACATTGTTTGTATTATACAAGGTTCTCCACTATCATAGACAAGATATTCTTATTCACTGTGCACCATGAACATAGATGCAAACCACTATGGGAACATATGCTGAGGATAATGTTTATCAATTTCAAATCACTAGCAAAAGTAAATGAAAATTCAAGTTCATTCAAATGAAGCTTAACCCAGATGGCTTTGAGATTGGGATAATTTTCTTGTATCCCAGGAGTTATAATGAGGTATAATGAAAATGTGTGCATCTGTCTGTTTGTCTGTCATATTTATAAAAACTTGCTACTGTTTCCTTATGTTTGTATTAATATTTGTGTGTATTATTCATTATTATTGAGAACATTTTATCATACATGATTGTCTAATTTGTTCATAGTTTTATATTTTGTTTGTTTTTAATATTTGTTTGTAATACATAATAGGAAACTATGTAACTATGTAACTATGTGTGTGTCTGTCAGTGGCTAACACAGATTTAATGTGTTGTCTCTCAGTTTTTCTATCATTATAATACATGACTAATTGTGTCTCATGACAATTATATACTAGAAACTAAGAAATATCTTAAATTGATGCAATATTGTATGTATACTACTTAAAACAGTATAATACTAAGCTTGTAAGTATTTTAAATAAACTGTTTCTGCATGAAACAAAAAATTGAACTGCTAAAATGGATTTGTTTTGCCAGTTTTAGAATCAGTAAAGTGTACCTAACAAATTGACACACATAAAATATCCAGTGAATTTTTTATACACTTCCTCTATAAATTGGAATTCTATAATTGCCAAAATGATGGCCAAAATGATCATTTTAGACCACAGAAAAAAATTGAACCATTAAAAAAATGTGTTGTCATCACATTTTTGTATCTCTAGGTTTAGGCAATCAAATAGTGTAAAAAGATTTACCTATGAATTTTATAAAAAAAATTTGGACACCACAGAATCGGGAAAATTGGCCAAAACCACTATTTGGGCCATAGAAAAAAAAACGAACCATTGAAATATTTTAATTTGATTATATTTTTGTATCTTTGAGAAATAGCGATCAATCTGTGTTTATAGATTGGCTGGTGAATTTCATCTTGAAATTTTGGTTATTTACGCACCATGAACTAATATGTAGGTCTGTAAATAACACACAGCATTTAGGTACTGTTTTTTTTTAAATATGCAGACTATCAAATCATTTTATTGCCTTCTGTCTTTCTCACTGAAACAACTATAATGAATACCTTGAAAGGAAGTGCATAAATATTATATTATATGAAAAAATTTTATCATTTTAAAAAATATATCATATGAAGAAAATTTATTATTTTAAATAATATATCATATGAAGAAATTTTATTATTTAAAAAAATGTCATATGAAGAAATTTTATTATTTTAAAATATAAAAATATATCAGAAAAAAAATTTAAGCAAAACATTCTTTTTATCATAATTATGATGACTTTTGAGGAATTTAAGATTTTGAGCTCAATTTGAGGAGTTTCTAAGGAATTTGAGGAGACCTCAGAAAATTGAGGAATTTGAGGAGCAATCACAGGCTTGTATATGTATTTTTATAGTAGAATTGGAGTGATTGGATGTTTGTAAATTAATTTTTAAGATCTTGTCAATAATTGCAATAAAAAATGTCCTTTTCGATTTTCAGCAGTCCAATCAAATTTACTTGAGTCAACCGGTGATAGATTAATACAAATATATATAAAACGCTTAAAAATACACTTATTTCTTAAAAATAAAATTATATTATAAAATAAAAAAGTGTTAGTTTACATTAGAAACCCAATTAAATGACCCAGACATTTTTATGCTTTTTAAAACAAATATTTTAAGGAATATAATTTATATTCAAATGTTTTTGATTTATCTTTGACATTACAAAAAAATATAAGAATGAAAGATACTATAATAAAAGGTTAAGAAAATAATTATTCTGAATTTTTTAATGTTGATGAAAGATTAAATGAAATACAATTATTTAAATGTACAAATGTACATCTTCCTTATGTCGGTTCTATGTCGTCTTCATAATAATTATTATTTTATAATGTTTTTATAGGTTAAGGTTATACCATTGACTTATATATATATTTTATCTAGACCGGCAAACTGATCAAAAAAACGTCCAGAACGTATTTCAATTATAAACTGTATTAGTTTCGTGTTAAAGAGGGCATTCAATCAATATTATATATTTTAATAGGCTTTTGATCATTATATATTGATTGAATTTCTTCTTTTAAACGAAAATAATACTGTATATAATTGAAACGCATTAATAACTCCCATGAATTAATTATCGATATAGATGTATACATTCGCAGACGCTTATTGCTATTGAATAATGGTCAGTTTGCCGGTCTAGATAAATAATATAAAGGTCAATGGGTTATTCACTGTTCATATTATTTCATATGAAAATTAAAATTAAAAAATAATTTACATATAGAAATCACTATTATAAATATTCTAATGATCGGAATAATTCTATACCAAACAATTATATTTTGTTTGGATAATAATTATTTACTTTATAATATGAAGATATCTATTCCTCCGAGTGAGAGCATCGAACGACTATAATAGATATCAAAGTATTGTAAACGACTTTTCAATGAGTGTACGTCATTTTATTCAATATGCATTTATGATTTTATGCCACGCTTATATTATAAATGCGTAAGCAAAAAATTTTGCTCACTGTTTATAGTGAGCAAAACAATTATTAAATAGGGTTCTACTATAGAGTGAGCAAAAATGTTTCCTTTCAATATTTTTTGCTCACTACAATTAACAATTTAAATTTATTGATTGCTACAGCTTAGAATAAACGTATGCTAATAGTCACAAACTTTCTTATAAAATTAATGCAAAGTTATAATTTGAATTTCATAGTCATAACGACCGATTCAAAACTTAACATTTATTTTAATATGAAACTAATTATATTATTTTAAACTGTCTTATATATATATCTATGATGTTATATTAACATTACAATAAAAAACTAATTAATGTTTTCTGTTTATTTATAAATTAGATACATTGAAATTGGCTTCCGGAATTCTTTGGCTCTCTCATTTATAATATAAGCGTGGCATAATTTTTACCTTTTAAAGTTAAGCGCACTCGAATTAACTTCATTGCTCACTTAAATTTATATCCTCACTTGGCCTTCGGCCGCGTGAGCGAAAACTAGTCAATTCTCGTGGCATAATATACTATTAATGATTTTAAAATTTTATCATTGTATGATTTTAGTTATATTTTATAATAAGCGCTTTATCTTTCATATATTTACAACAAAAAAATTCCACGTGTCATAATGTCATTTCAGGGACCGCGGAGCGTAATTTAGATTGGAAGGGGGCTGAGTTTGTTTAGGCGCCGACTAGGTTGAATGATGTATACAGAAAACAAAATTTACACTTACTACAAAATAATTATCAATACGTAGCATATTTTTAAAAGGAATGAAATTTCCCAATCTACCATTAAAATCGTCATCTTTTAACCCTTTGAGTACGTGTTCCATAATTTGAATGTACAGTAATGCGCGGAAAAAATTAACGAAAAACAAAAACACTGAAACGATTATTTTTTATTAATTTATTAACAATAGTTTTGTTTTTAATTACAAAAAACACCAGAAACTGCATAAGAATGCATTGATGATTAGACGCTGAATTAAATTGAATCCGATTTTTTTAAACCAGGCGTGGGATTTCCTTACATGATTGTAATAATCCATCAGCTGGTCTTGTACATCAACACCGCCCATAAGTTTGTTGTACTTTTCAACTGTTTCTTGATTTTTGTTTTGCCTCCACCTCGAGTAGTCCGTTCTTTTTCAACAAAATTTGCAGTGTCCGTTGTAGTCACGAAGTACACGACCTTCTTGTCCATAAATTTGACAAAGAGTCTCTCATCTTTTCTAAAGAAGCGCATACTATTTGATGTCAAAGCCTGCTCTTGCATAATCTCGGGTATGCCTCGTTTTGCTCTAATTGTTTCACGCACCGCAAGTCGTTGTCTATGTGGACGATACCGATACCACGCTCCAATACCAGTTGTCTATGTGGACGATGCAGCCTTTGTCCAGGAAACCAGCTTGGTCGAGCAGATGGACCACAATAAGTTCACTTTTTGTCAGTTCATCTGGAACACCAACGATCACCAGATTGGGAGTATCCTTTCCATAGTATACAGTTATATGCGAAACATAGCCAAAAGAATCAGCAAGCATAAAGAGTTTCATCCCAAATCGAGCGCGCTTCGTACGGATAAACATTTTAAACTTCAGACGTCCCTTATGAAGGAGAGGAGACTCGTCGATTGACAAATTTTTTGAAGGAGTGTTCTGCTTTCAGATATCATTCAGAAGAATCAGGAACATGTCTATTCTGGAATTCGGAGACGTTGTATCAACGAAATAAAGATCCGAGTAACGAATAAATTTCAAACAATGTTTCATCGACTTGTTATGCGCGGTATATATATACTTAGGATACCATGAACAAGTGCACGGATCAATACTAACTGCTATAAGACGAACGTGCTTTCGTCACCGCGCATTATTTTAAATTTTCTATGACGAACGTGCGTACGTCACCGTACCTATAGGGTTAAATTCAAAATATGACACACTTGAAAATGATTGATTGTCGTTAGCAAGTATATAGCTATGTATGTTGGGCATAGGTTATACATATATGCCTGCAAACTCAGGTTCATCCTCATTGATAGGCCTTACTCATAAAAATTAAGCCTGAGATTAAGCTCGTTGGCTATGACATTTCATTGCTTTTTTGTACATCAATAAATATGTGATTTTGATCTTAAAGTTTAAGGAAAAAATTGAGACACCTTGCGAGCTTCACAAAACATTGAGATTGGGTGCGAACATTGTAAAAGTAACAAATTAATATAATATAATCCAATAAATTAAATAACATGTATTTATTTGATAATTTTAATATTTTTCAAAAATCGCATATAATAATTGTAATAATAAATTGATTTGTACATTTAATATTTTATATACATTTCATATATATATATATATACACATGCCTACAAATACGTACATATTTCATTACTTAAACAGATAAGTAATACAATTTATACAATGTAAACCAACTCTAGGAATTCCGTTTAACACACATTTGCTGATCGGTAAGTAATATATAATATATAAATTTACACATTTTCATTACACATACATTTTATAATCCATTATTAACATAAAAGATCATACATTTGATTGGTATAATATACATATTTAAATGGTTTTTCTGTTTAGATATAGGCTTAAGTTGTATTCCACTTAGAACTTACATTCTGCAGTTAATCATGTAACCTGTTCTATATAGTTGTATGTACAAAAAGCTATAATATCTGTAATACTTAAAATTCTGCTTTCTTAATTGTGTTAATTGTGTTAATTCTGTTATTTTTCCGTTCACATAAGTAATACAAATATCAAGAAATAAATACTTTTTCTTATGAAATACATAACATCATCTTTTTATTTTTATATTTAAGAAAACGGGCACCAACTCCTACAATCCATTCTACTTGAACAGTTAAGCACAGATTTAAAATTACGTTAATATAAAACCGAAATAAACATTTCAAACATTTCAAAAACTTTATTTTTTTTATTTTTTATTTATTTATTTAGAAATATACCATAACCTTGTCAAATACATTTGAAGATTCGTAAAATTTAGTTGCAAATAAAGAATAAATTTTGGTACAGTAAATCCAATACACATACATGTTTATAATGTTTAGTTTAAGAGCAGCAACCCTTCGTATCATCTCTCTTGCAACATCCTTCACAGCATTTGCATTCACCCTTTGGACAAGAACATCCTTTTCCAGACTTGCATCCTTCGCAGCA
>JAUZNC010060295.1:23685-44203 GCA_034780395.1 Vannuccia rotundouncinata | reverse complement strand
CTGTGTAGGAGGCTAATTGAATGTGTCACACCATATTAGCTGCTATTAGAAATGACGCGAAAATAATTAACCAATGAATACCACGATAAGGACACTAACTAACAAATTTGAATTTATATAACAGTTCTGTGAAACTTTTCTGTCCCTGAAGACTGTAAGGAAGAGGTTAAAATAAATTTTGAAATTGGAATTCTGTCCAAATATATTATCAAAGCTACATGTTATACACAGGGTTCCCACACCCTATGGAATTTTGAAATTCAAATTGATTGTCACCCATGGAAAAGCAATGGAATTTTGATTAGTCTATGAAAAAAAATTATTTAATTAAAATAAATGGAATAATTATAAAATATTATTGCATTTTAGAATTTAAATTATTATTTTTAATTAATCTTTCATTTCATTTCTTTTATAATTATTTTTATTTTTATTATAAATATTTTATTTGGTACAGGGCTGATATAATGACCCTAAAACTGTTGGATCTGTAATTAATTTATGATAATATCTAGAACTATTCTTCTGTGAAAAGTAAATAGCACATCATTGGAAACTGATTCTTTTAATGGAAACAATTATTGCTTTAGGCTGCACAAATTGCTGTAGAAGCAGCATCAACATTTTCAATATCATTGTTTACAAAATCTCATACTTTTAGAAAGCATTTTAAAAAATCAACAAGCCATCAAAGAATTGCAAACTAAATTATATGAATTAAAATATGTTGTCTAACTTTTTTATAATGTACCTGTTACCCTCAGTCTTCATTGTATATATTATTATTGTTAAAGTACATAACAATTTTTAATCCATTTATTGATATTACGGTTATTATCTTTAAAGCACTTCAAATTATATGTTTATTATATAATATATACATATGTATGTATATGAAATATTGTATATTTCATTAATAAACAGTAAATATGTGCAATTGATATTTTTAACTTTTGTTTTGCAATTCTATGGAATTTTTCTCCCATATGGAAAACCTATGGAATTTCATTTGGTCAAAAGCATTGGAACCCTGTATACAAGACTTCTTTACTCAACTTTAAGATATGTGTCAACACTGAAATTCTTATAACATGAATAACTCTTGGGGATCAGTTCAGTTGAATATTATGATTTATCATTGTAGACTTTAGATCAATAATAATTATGTTTGGAAGTATTAAGATATCCCCCCTCAATGATAATGACTCTATAAAGGGGTAATGGATAAAATAGTCATTCTGAAAGAAGTATACTTCAAACAAAAAAGTGGTGTGAAGGAAAGTTTTTATATTCTTCTAAAAACAATATTTTTTCTCTTCCACTATTAAAATTAGATAATTTTGACAGCTGAAACAGTTGAATAAATTTCAGTTCAATTATTTCAGTGTTTTGTGCTGAATGATATGGAGTAAATTACTATATCTGTTAAAAATAGAATATATATTTGTTCTGGGAGTTAAACCTTAAATCAATTAATGTGGCAACAGTTTATAATAAATAATCAATAAATCATTTTGAAGTATTGTAATATTTTATGTTATTACAAATAATTATAATTAAAACATATTTATTAGAAATTCCCCATTTTTATTCATTGTTTTCCAGATTATTAAATTAATATTTCACTTAAAATTTTAATAAACAATATAAAATAGTAGAATAATTAATATCTTTTATTATATTAGGTGCACTTATTTTTATTATGTTTCCCTTACCAATTAAAAATTGTGTTTATTGTTTTCAAAGTTACCTATATAAAAATATCACAAACTATACAGAACTATGAATCTTTTTTTATTAAAGATTAACTATGCTTAGCTAAATTACTTTTTCATATGCATTTTTCTCAAATAATTAGGGAGTGAATGCATCTAAATATTTGGACCTCTCATTAACTTATTTTGACTGATTGTAAGATTAAGGACAATTATAATGAACTGGACATTTTAAGTTAAAAAACATAATGTAGGGTAATTTTTTGATATGAATGATTATAATACTTAATACAAAAAATACAATTATTTATAATATATTTGCATTGTACACAATTATTTTTAGTATAACGAAATACTACTGTTCATCTATTTTTATGAATAATTAGTAATTTTTATATATTTCAAATATGTTTTGAGTATATGAATTTATTCTTCAGTCTTAACTATAATGGTTAATTATTGTTTTATATATACATACATACAAGTTTTCCTGTTATTATATCTGTTTTCATATTGCTATTTCTTATCTATATTGTAAGTTTTTGAACTAATTAAAATATGTAATGCATCTATAAATAATATCATATAAAGTTGTATAGAAGTTGAATATTTATTTTTTATAATATTTCTAGAATTTTCCTTATTTATTAAAAATTTGATATTATAATATTTTTGTCTGTTTGGTTTTTAGATTACATATTTTAATAACAAAATAAATTGGGACCATTATTGCCGGAACAAATTAACATTTTCGATATGCTTTTAATGATGATGGACCTATTTATTGAAACACTCACTGGAACCATATTCGAACTTAGAGTTTCACCTTATGAAACAATTCTTTCATTGAAAAACAAAATACAAAGAGTAGAAGGTAAGACTATCTATTTTCAACTTTGTCCAGTAATATGTTATTTATGACGATTTTCAGTAATAAGTTTTAATCAGTCATTTATAATTAATAGTTCTAAAAGAATTAATTCACATTTCACCGTAAGTTACATCAGAATTTATTGTTATTGCAGGCATTCCCATCCTTCAGCAACACCTCATATGGCAGAACAGGGAGTTGGATAATGATGTCTGTCTACGCGACAGCTTCATCCCACCAGGATCCACCTTACGTCTCGTCTTGGATCTACGTGGAGGACCGATAAATACTAGAAGACTTCCCTTGGGGTTTCCCACCTCTCCTGTTTTTCCAGGAATGCGCAGTGGTAGTACAACACCCAGGTCAGTAAAGGGAGTCATTTATGTATTCATATATTTTAGAAGTTAAATAAACTTTGCGGGCTGAATTGTATGCATGTACTTTTTATTTAACATTTTCTATATCCACCACTTCGCCTCAGGTCACCCCCCTTCGCTGCAAGCTCCTCGCAGGGCGGTCTTCTTGATGAGAGTCCATCCGAGACCCCTGTACCTCCCTCCTCGCACACTGCTCGTCATCCAGTCACGCTTTTAGTCTTCAGGGAGGGCGACCAACTCAACTTCTTCCGGGTTGTCGACAGGTGAGTGTTGTTGTGTTCACTTAATTTGTGCTTGATGAATTAATTCGTTTGTATTTTCTGATTGTCTCTGTTCCCTAATGTTCCTGGAAGACATCGAAATGCAATCAATGAAATTTAAAAAATAACAGAATATTTAATGTATTAATATTTATTAAGTGATTTTTAAAATCATGATGGGGCGTAGCAATTTAAAAATATAATAAATTGTAAACAGAATAATCCACTAATAAAGATATCTGGCTCTCCTGCTTATCCAGACTTCCAAAATTTAATGAAAAAATCTCTGATTAGACAACAATTATAACTAAAAAATATGTATTTTAATTTCGTACGTTTGTATTATACTATCTAAAGTTCGTACGAAACTTGTCTGATATCAGTTTGCCATCGCGTTTTCATTACATGATATACAATTGAATGATTTACCTATAATATGTTCTTCTTCTCTGTTTGTTATATCTTTTAATAATGTATTTTGTAATTTTAATTGTTATCAGAAGCGCCGAGTTACATTGAGTATATTAATATTATTTCATTGATATCGCCCTCTGTTAGATTAATTACCTCTGCTCAGCTAAATTATGTACCCCTCCAATTACGTCATCCATGAGTGTGCAGACGTATTTCCTCCAGTTTGCACACGGCTAACTGTTACTCGGTGTAACTAGGCTAAATGGACGAGGCGGATTTGCAGATTAATTAAAAAGTACTTTGCTACGTTGATATTTATGAGTCTTCATTAGACGATTCCGAATTAGAAGGTGTCATCTATCTTTGGATTTGGCATAGGTTCAAAGCAAATATATTGTTTAATACTTTATTGACTTTTGAGAATGTTGTTTTTCAAACCCTGATAGAGGAGATGGCTCAATAACACCCTTCGCTGAGTCCATGTCAACGACCTCCCCTAACGACAGTTGCTATGTGGCGGAGGATGACGAAGATGACCTTAACGATAGTGACTGTTGCGATGGGGAAGCGTCTGCAGACAAACTAGAGAGGTGTGCAACATCCTCTGACAACCAGAAGATGAGGGAGCGACTGTCCTTGCTCCAGTCGAAAATGGATCAGTTGAAAGTCAATAAAAGAGGTGGGTGTCCTATTGGTGAAAGGCCACATTGGTCTGTAGTCGACATTGATGGATGCTTCGTGTTCCAGGCTGCAGACTAGCCCCTATCCCCAGCCAATCGTCGGACACAACACCTGCTGGTAGTGAAGAGACCACCCATGGCGGGTCAAGTGCTCGAAAGGTGCGTAGCAGGCTGACTCCACGTGAGACATCATCACCTAGGCAACTGACTGCTAAATTCTCTGAACGACACTCAATAACAACACCGAATCGTCACATTTTTGGTAGCTTCGTGTCTTTATATCATGTTTTATATCTTGATTTATGTCGACTTCGATCTTCAGGGGACCCACAAACGACGCACCTTCTGCCATCCCTCTCGCTGCTTCGACGATCAACACTGCCCGCTATGGACACGTCACACTGTGGCCAGTTTCTTCCTCCTCTGATGTTCCCTTCGGCCCCTGGCCATGTGAATCCCTCCTCCTCGTGCTGTACCGCTTCCCTTTCCAAGCCCGCCTTCACAAAACGATGTCTCCAATGTAACAAGAAGACTGGTCTGGCTAGCAGCTATTTATGCAGGTGGGGCCTTCTTTCACTCACTTTAACGAAATAGTTTCAGTCGAGTTATATTTGTTTTGTAATAGTTTGGTATCTTGTACTGTTTTGATTCGAAGTATTCCATTCAATACAAGCTTGCATACATTCCATTTCGTCTTCCAGGTGTGGGAACAACTATTGTGCCCAACATCGCTACGCAGAGGTACACCATTGTATTCATGACTACAAATCTGAAGGACGTCGCTACATTGAGGACTCTAATCCGGTTATCGCCGCACCAAAACTGCCCAAGATTTAGTCTGTGATCCTTGGAGCACTGGTAGAATATATCACCCGGCAGGGCAAATACTCTAGATAAGGGCAAACATATACTAACGGACCTGTCGTTCATTCAAGATCAAATTGTGCACCATTCACATAGGAATTTTCCAATTGAGCGTTGATTCAAGCCATTTATTAATTTGTATTATCTATCCACTGCATTTTGTGTAGATCTGTAGCGACCAAGTTTTGTATTATTCTATATTATATTTTAATACTTTTAGAATGATTTTTTTTAAATTATTCGATTTATAGTAAATCGAGCTTGAATCTTCCATTATTAATGAGCTAATTCATCTTGACAAAATGTTCCACATTTTAGTGGGTTCAGTTGTCTAAATCATTTGCTATTTATGAATCATTACCATGCCAGGTCACTATTTCATTGTACAACCACCTCATAATTTGAGGAATTATTATCATACATACATTTTACTAGCCTTACAATTGTCCGCATTTACTATTTGAGACGCTTTGTAACTCGTTATTTTTACCTCGAGATTGTAAGATTTTCTATTTGGTAGGTTTCTTAATTATAGAGAATTGCATCAGTTCTTTATGAAATTGTCAAATCACTTTTCTTGCGCAAGTGTTTCAAGAATATTATTTTGTGATTATTTATTCCATTAATTGGGTTTTATTTTCCTTTTATTATTTTTATAATTTGTTTTAATTTCTAAAAAAAAACTTGTGATGCGTCTTGTTTTACACTCCCGCCGATAAATCGGGTGAAATATTGATATTGATAGCCTTCCTTTTATTTACCATAGTTTCACTGTAATCAGCGGATAATTTAACCATACAACACATAACCAGATCTATGTAATAAACAAGTAACTTTACTGATGTGTGGTTACCATTCTTACTTAATTTAATTTTGGTTACTGTATTTAGATATCTTTATTCTCTCTATATATTGAGACCATTTATTTAGTATCTTTGAGCTAAAATATTTACAATTCAAAATATGAGATTGACAATGTTAAATTATTGATTCCTCAATAAACTATGGATGTAGCATTTGGTTTTATTTGAAGAATTTTCTTCTTATTGGTATTATGCATATAATTGTTTATATTTACTGCAATTCTGTCTAATTTAATTACATTTATGTGTAATAAAATACATTAGAAATAGATTTTATTGAAACAACCATTTAAGTATATAACGTTCTATTTATGATTGTTGAAAGTTTAGAAAATTTCAAATGGACTTTAAAAGAAATCTATAAGTAAAATTAATTTAATTTATTACATATAACCGATTGGAATGTAGGAAGAATAAATGAAATAAATTCTTTTAATTTAATGCCTTTATAAGGATTTGATTCAAGTTATGCCTTTTAGATAGCATAAAGAATAGAGTTAGGTATATAAAGATGTTGAGTAATACAGATAATTAAATTTAACTATACTTCTCTACATTCATAAACGTCTATAAATAATTAACTGAAAGTACCTATATAGATTTAAGGATTTAATCTTAAAATATTTATAAACTATTTTCAAATAATAATTAAACAATTATATCTAGATCGAAAAACTATTTTTGTTATTATGATACATATATATCAAATAAACAGATTTTTAAATTAACCTGAATATAACTGAAAAAATTAGTTAAAAGATAAAATGGTTATATGTATATATATAATTTATGTCACCGTTTAAATAGAAAATGAACTGCGGCATACCAAATTTTTTATTGTGTTATAACTAAGAATGAACTGTTTCTTTTTCTATAAAATAATTGCCTGTCGCTATAAACAGATCCATCCTCTGTTTACCATTTAATAAATTTATAGATAATAATATATACTGATAAATTAAAATTGAACAATTTGACATTCAGTATTAGGTAAATATTTTAAATTTTTATTTGTGTACAAAAAATATAAAATGTACTCTGTAATCTCAAAAGTTTAAGTATATATATAGTACCTATATGTAAAAGTATATTTTAAATTTTGGTCTAAACATCCGGGCCCGTATTCACAGTCGAAATCTTTTCAAGGAGCTCCTTTAAACTTTTTTTCGGTATATACAAGCGTTACAGAATATATTATCATTTTAATATGAATCGTGGGTCAATTATATAATATATAGTATATCTATAAAGTGAATAGAAAGCATTGACTTATATATTATTTATCTATACCGTCAAACTGACCAATATTCAATAGCAATAATTGCGTCCGCGAAGGATATATATATCGATAATCAATTCCTGGGGGTTATTAATGCATTTCAATTATACTCGGTATTAGTTTCGTTTAAAAGAGGGAATTCAATCAATATACAATGTTAAAAAGCCTATATTAAAATATATAATATTGATTGAATAACCTCTTTAAAACAAAACTAATACCGTGTATAATTGAAATGTGCGCTCTGGACTTTTTTTGATCAGATTTGCCGGTCTAGATAAATAATATATAAGTCAATGGTAATAACTGTTTTTTATAAGTTAAATATGTGTATATATTTAAAATGTATAATATATAATATAATATACAAACCACAGATCCCTTAAAATAGATTTTATGTTGGATATGTTTATATATTAAGAGACATGTATACATATACCTTATATATATAGGTCGCGATATGTTTTAACTATGTTTCGATACCTCAAACATTATAAGGTATATACATAGTCACACAGATGTAGATGATATATAATGTATATAATTTAAATCCAGATCTGTTTATCTATTAACATCCTGTCAGAGAGATATATGGCATGATATTTTATTAATGTGTAAATTTGTGTATATATTTTATCTAAATTTATTTTTATTTTGTGTTTAACCATGTAACTAATGTCAATAATAACCTTTACCGCATAATTTAAAAACACAAATTTTCGTTTAGGACAATTTTAGTTAGTGCACTTTAATTAAAATTAATTTAAAACCTTATTCCCTGAATAAAATTTTTTTATCAGTGATTCTTAATGTAAAATTTTATTTAAATTAATTAATATCGCTAAAATGTATCACTATATTAAGCTAGCTATTATAATATAGTATATGTCCAGCCTGTATTCTAATTTATATTTCTTTTATATGTCAAATATTTTACAAGCTGGGTATATGGGGATTCAACAGAAATAATTGTCATAAATATTATACTGTCATAAAAAGATTGATGTATAATTCAATATGAGTGTGTAACAATCCAGCTATATACTTAAGCAGTATAAGAATGCTTTCATATAATTAAAGAAAGTTGTGACTGTATGGGGAACATTTCTGCTTTCAAATTAGAAGTTGGTAAGTTTGAATCTTGGTAAACACTCCTGGCTAGTTTTATATAATGATTAGCACTGCCATATTGTGCAATCAATTTAAATGATAAAAGCATATATTTATTTATCCATTTAATTAAAATACATTTTTAATGATATCTATATCCTAAGCCAAATTATTTAGCATCCTGTATTTACATATATATTATGCAATGCAATGCATACAAATATAGGCATATTTGTCAATATTTGCAAAAACAAAATAATTATAATTTAAAAGTTTATTATAGTGATCTATAGATAATATAATAAGCATTTACCAATAAATTTTAATTCATATATATTTTATTTGTACACAATTTATTCATATTTTATTAATTCTTATGTAATACAACTATTTATAAGTATTATCTAGTTACTTTTATTGATTTATAATTAATATGCATGCCTGACAATTATATTGAACAATTAAACACAATTCTTAATATAAATAATGTTGATTACATAATTTCTTGATTACATATTAATTGTTTATATTATCAATATTATTTATTTATTTTAATATATTATTTATATCATAGTGGAAAAGTGATAGATATAATGTTTATATTATAGTGAAAAAGTGATAGCCAATCAAACTGTAAGGATGCTGGGAAAAGTATACCTTGGCTCTCCTTGCCACTGGTATCTGAAATCCAAAAGTTTGACTTACATGGGCATCCAGGATATCATTATAGCACAGGTCAATCCAAATATGCCAATAGAAATGTAAGTTATGTAATCAAATAGATAGCAATTAATATTAAATTAAATATTCAAATAATGTTCTGGTCTGCCAGACCCTAGCAGTTCAGTAAAACATTCAACTCAGGAGTGTGCATATTAATGACTAAGAAATCACCAACATATCAAATTTCACTAAAAAGTCTATGTTACAAAGATAATACAAATATGAATTCAAAAATAATAACTCTTTTAAAAGATTTTAAGATAACAGCCAATTTTTCATGGTGTGGCAGCTGCCCTATGGGACTTTTTGTTCCAGCTTTATATGATTCAATATCTATAATACTTTTTTTTAGTTTCAAATATTAAAAAAAAATTGTTAATTTTGTTAATTTATTATTTAAAAAAAATTAATAATCATATTTTGTAAACAAATCATTAAATAAACAATAATTAATTTCTACTATTTATAAAACTAATATTTTCATACTTATTTTTGTTTAATAAAAATTCTAATATACTAATATCCCACCAGTTTGGTTATCTATTTTTTATTTATTAATTTTCAGTAGATGAATTCTATCTATAATTACCCTAACCAACAATCTATTAAAATTCCCTATTGATTAAAAATACAACAAATCATTAAGGATCATTCATGTTTTTTGTAGATAATATTAACTCTAAATTATTGTCTAATGGATAACTCATGTCTCACAAAATGTTTTGGGAATTTCAATAGCCACTGCAACTAATAGAAATGACCACAGCTATAATATACATTTTATTTTCAATTTTTGTAATATATAGGGTTGGGGGGTAGAGACTTATTTCCCTGTACATACTATAATTATGCAATTGAAACTATCTAATTTGAAACATATATATTGTAAATATAATAAGTTTCTACAGTATGAATATAGACTTAAACTATATACTATACAAAGATATAATTAAACTGTTTTTGAAACAGAATCAATCATGCTAATAGCTCAAATGTATTCTAATCTAATTTATTACTATTTCAATAAACAAAATAATTTATAAACCTATTATTGGAATCAAATAAAAATGGGTAATTCAATATTCAAGTCTTGCAATTTTCGAAAAAATATTTTTAAATAAATTATTGTAAAATTAATATTTGTTAATATATTTACAACTATTCAGAACTATTTACTTTTGAATATATTTTTGTTTTTCTGGTAAACCATACAAGTTGGTTACTTTTAAACATGGAACTAAAACATTAATTTTTACATGTAAAATTTCTCTAATGATATTTTATGTAACTTCAATATATATATCAATTATAAATCAAACATTAAATAACACAAAATATTTAAAAATTCACAATAAACATTAAACAAATGTTTTTTACAATTTATCTTAGTTAGAACCACTGACATCACAACTAGAAAGTGAATGGATTCATAATTATATCCACAAATTCTTGTAATATTAATGTGTTATCTATCAAATAATAATTAATGTTGTAGTTTTATGTTTTTTTAAAAGATGGAAGATACAATACATGTGAATATTTATTAAGTAATATTATTAGTAATATTATTATTTAGTAAGTAATATTTAGTAATATTTAGTAAGGTGAACACAAAGTTTAAGCCCAAAAGTTTTTTTCATTTTAATAAACAGGTTTTTAAAGGTTAGATCTTAATTATGGGATTCTTCAATACTGCCACTCGGTTCAAAGAGCAGAATTATCAAACGCTCAGATCTAACTGTAAGGAGAACAAATTCCTCTATGAGGATTCAACATTTCCAGCAAACAATCAATCACTGTCACCATCTGGGAGAACTTCATTTGGAAATGTTGTTTGGAAACGACCAAAAGTAGGCCAAACATTTGATTTCTTTTAATCGTCGGAATTAATAAAATAAAATATCAACTTATTCTAATATTTATTTTATTATTACATTGTATTCGAATATTAATTGAAATACATTTTTTGCTTCAATAAATATATTTTTATTTATAAACTCTTCTGTATATATTAATTTATCTACTTTATTATACATTAATTCGTAACAAACTGAAAATATTTCTCTTCTTTTGTCAAAAGTAAAAATAAAAACACCCCTCTCAACAGCGAATCTCCGCTTTACACTTTACCTCTTAAATACTCTGGTTTTATTTCTTTTAAAATCACAGCATCCACAAGGAGAATATATTTAACTCCAGTAAACAAATTGTTTCATCATTTTATACTACAGGAACTTAGTGAAAACCCACAACTCTTTTCTGGCGGTGTGGACGCTAGTGATGTATGTCAAGGTCAGTTGGGCAATTGCTGGCTTGTTTCCGCCATGGCCGTTGTTGCGTCGCATAAGAATTACTGGAAAAAGGTATAGGACCAGCTACTCTTAAAAAAACTATTAAACAGGAAAAAGAAATTTATCTTTTGATAATATTAATATACATTCTACTTTTAATTTTCCAAATAATATTATATTTACTGAGAATGTATGTGTATTTTCCCATTAAAAATATATATTTAAGGTTCAGGTTACTTAGATGGCGAAAATACAGTTTGCATAGAAATTGGTTGCAGGAATGTAGATTACATTTGAATATAAAATAACAACTTTAAACGACTGTAGTTTTCACATAATCAATATCCGAACATAACGAAGGAACCATGTAAATATTTAGATTAAAAGATGATTTGTTTACCAAAGCTCGGTTCATTTTGATTTTATAAACTCCATATTTTGTAGTTTAGCTGATAAATGTCTTGATAAAAAACCGACGAGCGTTTTATATTTGCATCCCTGCTTTGCGTGAGTTATAAGATATATAATATGCGTAACTTAATATTACTGTAACACATATTTTCCCAGCTGGTGAATGTTTTTCGCGCTTATTATCTAGCCTAGATTTTTTTACAAAAAATATTATTTCGACATTTAACTTTGACTTTTACATTTTTTTAACTATAAGTATGTATTGTATGTATGTAAATATATATTGTTTGGTATGAATGTAAATTATACAAGTATGTCAGTAAATTAAAAATGTGAAATGCAGCCTACACAAGTTTAGCATTTCATAATCAAAATATACATGGCTTGTTGCACCCAAGTATTTAACCTGTCAATAAACTAGGTACAAAGTATAAATACAATTTATACCGACATGTATTTAAACATGTCAAATTTTTTACAATTCTATTTTTATATTAAAAAATAAAGATTTATTAAATGTATTATGTGACCAGATTACCTGAGTTTTTCTAAAGTAACTCGATATTTTAATACCTTCTAAAGAATCGTAAATCCATACTTGATATCTATACTAACAGCCATATCTATTCCGCAATATGACACAGGGTGTATAACTAAGCCAGCTGTCATTGTGAGCTATCTCTTATAGATTAAGACACATAAGTTGCATACTTGTGCATTCTTGTAAAATAACTTTGACGGTTCGCTTGTATACTTTAAAACTTGCAATTGTGTAGGTATTTTGTCGTTATTAATTAATATAATACCTAGTCTAAGTTAAATAATGTATTACTATTATATTTACTCAAATTATTTACATTGTTGTTACCTTTAAATATATGGTTGGAAATAAAATTTTGTAATTTTAGTTACAGGTATCTTGTTATTGTAACCTTTCAACTTCAAATTAGTCAAACCAAACTACACGTATGATATTGTTAAAAGTAATACCAAATTAGTCATCGACAAACCGATTTATAATTGACCATTGTTGTGAAGTATGTTCATATTAGTCGATTTTTCGTCTCATTGTATAATGCTATTGATTGTGTAATTTCTATTTAGCAAAATTAAATTCAAATGGATCTGTTTAATTTTAAACCATTTTGATGGAGTATTTTACATCATTAAAGATGTTCTTTCGTTACAATCCAATGGAATACACTCGAGATGAAAGTTGAGCGTATATTTGAGAGATTATTCAGAGTGGCTAATGTAAGATGGACTCATTAAACCCAAGATAATTGTGAGTTAACTTGCTGTCAAGTTTTGAACATCGCATTCAAATGGTCGAGCTCTATAACGGAGGAAAAGAGCTATTCGCGGAGTAGAACTTGAAGGTCTACGAGGAAGAAACTTCACAAGCTAGTTGGCCATTAACCCGCTATACTAGGACTTATTTAGAATGTTGTTTTTGAAACTTAACTTCTTGAAAAAATGTATAACTATTGGCGGTTAACGACCAACCCTCCTCATTAGTGTTATGTGGTAGTTCACATAACAATCCTCCTCATTTTGGAAATCAGATTGATTATCAATATTCACCTTTTCTTAATACTTATGAAATAACAGGATATTCCGATGTGCCTCCGCGAAGAAGAACTCTTAATTGTTCCATGTATATTCTAAAGTATCCGCTGTTTACTAGCTCATGCTCTGTTTAATGTTCCTTGCATTTTATTTATAATTCACTAACTTATACATTTGACTAAATGGAACTTACTTTGACTAATTTCAACTTACTTTCTTTTAATATAAATTCTTCTTACTAAATGGAATTTACCAATTTGAAATAACTTTAATACACCGCTGACTAATTTGATTTTACTTTTTAAATAATTAACGGTCCGTTGACCTAATTTAAACTTACTTACGACCAATTTGAAGTTGAAAAGGTATATTACTTATTTAATTATTACCTATGTATTATTATTATTTTTTAATTATTTTATTAATATTTCTTATTATTATTGCTGCCTGAAAACTCCCGACCCTCTATAATCTTCATGTTTAATTTCACAATTATTGACATCTCAAGAATGTTTGTTTAGGTTGCAGCTATGCAATAGGTATTAGAATAGCGACAGTTACTTATCCTTTTATTTATAATAAGGAACTTACGTCACAAAATCGATACACCCATTTTCGTTGAGCATTCATTTATATAGAAGTTTTCAGGGTTGTAATTTGGAGTATTAATTATGTAGGTATGTATAATTCGTTAGTTATTTTGTACACATTAGATTGCACATCTTGCAGGTTATTCCTGACCACGAAGATCAAGGATGGAATCCCAACAAGCCAGATAACTATGCTGGCATCTTTAGATTCAGATTTTGGCGCTATGGAGACTGGATTGAGGTATAGTAAAGTTTGACAAATTATATTTGTATTATTAAATTCTTTGAATGGTTCATGAATCATGATATAAAATTGAAACATAATTGAATGAAGCAATCCGAAAATATGTATATTTGTCAACTCATAATCACACTCTTAATTCTGCATTACTCTTTGTTATATTATTGTTGTACTGTCCATAATAGGTTTTTAATTATTTGTAAATTATTATGGATCCATATTTTTTGATTATTTCCGAAATACAAGAAAATAAATCAATAACTGTATTACTGCCATCTTTTAACACCCATTTTTAGGGTGTGTACAGGAATGAGTAATATTCAATCATACTTAAACATCCAACCTATTAAATCTCTTTGTTTATTTCAGGTTGTCATTGACGACCAACTGCCAACAAAAAACGGTGAATTGATCTTCGCCCACTCAAAGGATCCCAATGAATTCTGGAGTGCACTCATTGAGAAGGCCTATGCTAAGTGAGTTATGTAAATGTTGGGAACACAGTGTCTATTTATTAAAAAAAAATATTATATAAAATTGCCTTTTATAAATTTTTTTAATGGAAAAGTCATTAGGAGTTGAATTAAGTAATATTAAAGTTTTGTGTTCTTAAGTAGCGCTCCATTTCCCTGTAACTCAGACTTATCGGAGGCTATGATCTTCTTGTCGGTGGGCAAGAGTCGGAGGGGATTGTGGACTTCACTGGCGGAATACCGGAGATTGTCCGCAAAATAGCGGACTTCAAAGAGAGCGAGGAGAAGGCAATGGAGTTCTTTGAGGTGCTCAAGGAGGAAATTGAAAACGGATCTTTGATTGGAGCTTCAATTGAGGTGAAATGTATTTATAAATGGAAACATAACTGTTTATATGATAAAAAATTAGTTGGTTGATGTTAAAAGTATAATCATGTTTCATTGTAAAGAAGGATGCTCCTTAAATTTTTATATTATTGTCATTTTCTCATAGAAATCACTGGAGCAATTTTTGTGCTGTTTTATAATACATTTTAATTATAACAAAGCGCGATTTCTTTGGCTTAGATATCCAGGAAAATCTAGCAATAATCTATAATTGAATTCCATAGCTTATAATAGAATGAAAATGAATTATTCTCATCAGTATTTAGAGAAAGACTATTTTTACCTACTAAGCAACATATAAATGAACGATTTATAACTTTATTGTATAGATCGACAAATGAGAATTGCCTAAGGATAAAAAAGACATTTCTACTAGATGTAAATATTTAGTCACACCCAATTAATATATACAATCATACTTGTTCTGATACCACATGTGTAGCTTTGTAAAATATTTAATTTAACCAACGTACTCCTGATTATAGGATCTCTCTTAACTATTTTATTGTATTTATTACAATCTACATTTATATAATCTAAACAATAACCATTTTATATTCTTATATGTTTATAATCTGTTGCAGTTTCTATTGTATTATTTCGATCATATAATATGATGTGTGTTAGTAATATTTATCAACTTTAAACAATCTCTAACCTACGATCTGATAATATTAAACCCCTGGTCCAATCTTACAGTCTCAAGACGGCGAATCAGAAGGTAAACTGGACAACGGCCTCATCTCCACACACGCGTACAGTATCACGGCAGTACGGGAGGTCAAAAGCAAAGGCTCCGGGCTCTTTAACCTCTTTAACAGAGAGACAATACAGCTGTTTCGGATCAGGAACCCCTGGGGAGCCAAGGAATGGACTGGTGCATTTAGCGATGGGTAAGATGAATCGATAATCTCTCATTATTCTCACATGAAACGAGTTTAATTATACTGGCAACGGGCTAGGTTGGTGTGTGTATTTGTACAATTATAGTCAACGTTTTATATTAAAAACAATTCATTCGTGACTCAATATAAACTGTCAATATTTTATCGTTTCCACGTTTCAGAAAAGTTCATATTGCAAAAATGAAATAAACCATCAAACTTAAGTTTATCGTATTCTTTTACAACATTTTGTACTAAATTCTAAACATACCACCCACTTATTAAATTTAATTAATGCTCACAAAATCTAAATACAAATTCTGTTCATTGTATGGATTCAAAAATACGACACATTATTACCGTGGGAGTATTCAGTATCTCATAGTATATTTTCAGTCGTAAGTGTCACATTGGAGTTGAAATCCAGCCGCGTTTTATGACCTTTAAACATTTTTATTTGTATGTCTCTTATAAACCGGAACAAGACAGTCCTTGGGGGTATAGACGTGTTGAATTGTAAAAGAATATGTCATGCGTTTCATTCACATGCCGTTATAGTTCCTCTGTGGTATAAAACAGTTTCATCTATTGAAATCATCTATCTAAAGAAATTATACATTTTATAATACAGAATACATCTCATTTAAATACTTACACATTTAAGACTTAACAACTTTCGTTTTCATAATTAATTAAGGAGGATTAAGTAATGGAAATTATACGAATTATGAGAAAATTTTATTTCAAAATATAATTTTATTGGTATTTAATATCATGCATTTAAAATTGCTAAAAAGTTATTATTAAAAATTAATTATTTAAGAGTAACTGAATATTCCAACATTCCAACATTCATCATGTATGCTGTTATGAGATGTTATTTTAATAAATACGGCCTATATTTAATACTCTTTAATACTCTTACATTTTACATAAATTATAAAAGTAAATGTAAAAGTAAAAAATTAAATTAAATTAAATTTTACACTTTTCTTTAATTTTTTAATATTATGAAATTTCAAAATATTTTAATAGTATGATTGTAAAATATTTATTGTTTAATACCATTTATAATACCAATTTAATAGGTACCACTTATAAATATTTTCAAATGCTACAATATTTGAATATCATACTGGAGGGTACTTTTTATTTTGTTCTTATTATTTCTAGATCGGAGGAGTGGAATCGTATTAAAAGTTCTGACAAATCCAATTTGGGAATCTCTGTTGATGATGATGGAGAGTTTTGGTGAGATTTTTAATAAAATATATTATTATACTACTCGTTCTATTTACTAGTAATATACCATATTTTCTTGAATTGAAATAAAATCTAATCAGCAATGCACATGACTTTCGGTAATAAAATGATAGTTTGGTTTAAATTGTGAGTTAACCGTCTTGCATAACTGGAGTTAGTCTAATACTTCTGAGAAACATAAAACTTGTTTGTAATTTCTGAGCTCTTTTAAATATCATGCCTTTTTACAACAACAGAAAATTAATCAATTCTATCATGCAATAAAAGTCATTGAATCTTCCTTCTTTTATTGCAGATAAAATGTTGTCTTTTTTATCAAATCCTTCTAATATACAGTTGAGGAAATAAGCAACTTTTCTATATGGAAAGCACTTACAAAATATTTATGTTTTATTACTTTAACTATATGAAACGACAATTCAGTTCATTCAGAATAATATAATTCTGTTTACTGAACGTTTTAAACAACATTTGTGTCGTTCAATTTGGTTTGTAATCATTCTTGATAAATCAATTTATCATTTCAGTATAATTATGAATAATAATATTATGCATGTGAAATTATAAATTAGTTTTTTGATATTAAATAGATAAAAATAATTCCAATAGTTGAAATCTTACGTGAAGTCATCCCAATGCTGACGACGACATTTTTATTACTTCTGCTTCCGCTAGAAAAAGGTTTGTCTGTTCCAATGGAGAAGTTATACACAACCATTTAAATAAAAATATTATACCGTTTCTTTCATTGATCTGAGCGAAAATAGTTCAGTTTTTAGCATAAACATTTTAGCTTTCTCTGCATTGAGATGAATTAAATCTAATAGAATATCATATGAATTTTATTTTTATATCCTTTAAGTAAAAATTATTTTTCTTTGTAAAATTTATTAATTTTTAATACTAGTTCGCAATTTTAGATATTTTTTGTCGGTATAGTAAAATTTAATGATGTGTTTTTGAGGCGCAATTCAATAAAGAGATGGATATAACCAGTTTTTAAGAATTTTAATATAAATACAATCTTTAAAACCTAAATAAAAAGAGAGAACAATTTTTATCTCGTCTAAAATAATAATATTCTATAAAGAGGATTCACCCCGTAGATTTGACTAAAGCGCGGAACATGTGATTCACTACAATTATACAACTAACTTGATTAAATGTCGTGGTTTAGAAATCATACCACTAATTAAAAAATAGAATCGGACTAAATTAACTTATCGAGATCTATATCCTAACACCAGAGGGGTCGGTGCCAACTACCCGCTCTCAATATGACCGAAAATCGGCAAATTTAGTCAATTATAAGGGTGTATTCATAATTAATTTAGAGGTCGGAGTGATGCCTCTAATTATGACACTGTCTAATTCTGAAATACCAACTATTTTCGGAAGGATACAAGGAATTGAACCCCTGTAAAGTGTATTTTATTTTTTTAATAAATCTGTCTTTAATTCTAACCTTTAAACATTTGATTATTTCTAATTAAAATAAGTGTATAAATACTTTTCTAAGCATACTTAGTCCATCTTGTCCTTTGGTAAATATACGATGTATTTTTTATTTTTGAATTATGCATAGAAAAATGGCGAAAAAATTGTCTAAATTGTTTGCGGAATATACTCGTATTAACACTATAGTCAAATCTAATTAGAACAGAATTTTATTGAGATAATTGCCATCGCAGATGTAATCAATTTTATTTGATCTGTATCTGGTATTATTTTTAAATTATATCTAATATAGTTTTATATGGATTGTTTATAGCGTCCAATCAATGAAAAATAAAAGTTTATCTATATTTGAGAAAAAATCCTTTTAAAGGTGAATTATGAGATAAGGGATCAGTATTCACCTGAACAATTTTATAGGAGTTTTATTACCAAATTAAAGTATATTAACAATTTAGTGTAACTAAATTTATTTAATCATTAATTTAATGTTCATTCATAAAATTAAAGTCCGTTTTGTAATAATTCCACTATATTGAATATAATATTTGTGCACTTTGGTTGCTTAAATTTAATGCTAAGAATACACTTTACTATTCAATTCACTAATTTCTCATAGAAGATCATTTAGATTAATTTAATCTTATTTATTTGTAAATAATTAAATACTGAAACTGACTTTCAAATATCCCACACTTATTAAACTTAATAAAAATTATTATTATCGATTTCTATGAATTACTCCAGAATATTTTCAATTAGACCAAGAGCCGGTTTCATGTTATGAGACTACTTGAATTGCGCAACGTAATATTTATACTTATGATGACGATATATATCAAGACTTGTAAAACCGTCCGTTCAATCAGGATGAGTCTCGATGACTTTCTCTCCAACTTCTCCACGGTGTCTTTGGTTCGATTGACCACATCATCTCCGCTCTCCATGAAACGACGATCTTGGCGGGAGGCCGCCTGGCTAGGTACGTGGCAGCAGACTTATGCGACACGCGAGGAGCGGGTCGATAAAGATAATCAATACTACCTTGAGGTGACGGAGCCGTGTGATCTACTGATTCACCAGATTGAGTTGGTCGAAAGGCTCAAGGATGTTGCAATGGGATTGCTAATTATCAAAGTATTGTTGTTTTAAATATTTTTTAAATATTCCAGTGGATGATGGTTTAATACTTTGTACAGGTGGAGGTGAATCGTCAGACCCGACTAAGGAGCCTGAAGCACGCGGAGATCTTGTTGGACTATAAAAGTTCAGGGGCTGCTTCGTTGTGTCTAAGGAGAAAGTTGGATGCCGGGGCCTACATTTTTGTGTCTTCTCTTTGTGCCGAGCCTCCTCAGGGATTCCCCATGCAGTTCATGCTGCGAACTTGCACCTCAAAAGACAATACTAGAAGGTAGGACCAACTTAAGGTACCATCCTATGCTACCGGTCATATATAATTTGAATGGGTAGTAGAAGCGGCCAGATTATGTATGATTTGGTTGCTGGTTTTCATAAATTGTCCACCCTCCCTAGTTCGATGAAAAGGGTCAACAGTTTGGTGTCCAACCTCCCTAGTTCAATCAAAGGTCCAACAGTTTGGTGTCCACCCTCCCTAGTTCAATCAAAGGACCAACAGTTTGGTGTCCACCCTCCCTAGTTCAATCAAAGGTCCAACAGTTAGGTGTCCACCCTCCCTAGTTCAATCAAAGGTCCAAAAGTTAGGTGTCCACCCTCCCTAGTTAGTTCAATCAAAGGTCCAACAGTTTGGTGTCCACCCTCCCTAGTTCAATCAAAGGTC
>JAUZNC010060295.1:8970-21941 GCA_034780395.1 Vannuccia rotundouncinata | reverse complement strand
ACAATTAATTGTACACATTGCTGTACAAGACAATTAATTGTACACATTGCTGTACAAGACAATTAATTGTACACATTTCTGTACAAGACAATTAATTGTTCAGATTGTTAACAATTTACACACTACATACAAATTATTAATCGTGTGATGCAATCTGTGCTTTCTTCTTCCCTAACTTGCAGAGCCGGATCCCTTTTGTCAAGTTTCCTGTGAAAAAGTGAAAGTTAAGACGCAAACCTGTAAGAATTCTTTGGCTCCTAACTGGGAAGAAAGGTTCATCTTCTACAGATTCCATCCTACCAAGGAGCCAATTGTATTCAAGGTCATAGAATTCTCTATCATATCTTTACCTTAATTATTTTTTACCGAAATATTTCTTCCCCGATGTTGAAACTGCCCTGTTCTCAATTTTTTTCCAATAAATAATAACAAAAAATCGTTCTCAATACAGATCTACAACGACAACACTTTGATAAACGATCACATTGGTCAGGCTGAACTCCCCTACACCCCGGATAAGCTTCGGGACGAGGCGATACTGGTTACTCTTCCTCTGACCGGAGCCAACCCCAAGAAGGAGCCGACGCGCCCAGGACATGTGGTAGTGTCAGTGTGGCACACAGAGAGCTTGGATAATCTATGATTAGAAACTTAACTGTGCACTTAACCTAATGGGAGTTTGTTAGTTTGTTTTTGCTTTTTATTCAATAATGACACAGCCAATTATTTTGTAACCGATCAATTTTTTATTTACTTCTACTGTCATCTTTATGAAAATCGGAGAAGATAGTTTTAATATTTTTAATTTAAAATAATTTATTATTAAAGATATTTATTTAATATATAGAATATTAGATTGTCTGGTATTAATAATATATTTTTTATTATAATTATGTTTTCAGACTAAAAATAAATTCTATTCAATTTTCTCATTTCACGGTGTGTATTTATTATTATTATTATTGAACCATATATCACAAATAGGTTCTTAACTTGAATAACATTTTTTAGAGATTTGTAATTTATTATTACCAATATTTTATCGGATATAACATCTTATTCAATCATAATTCTGACTACAATCATACTGTGACCTAATTATTCTAATTTATTCTTTCATCAAATATATTTTTATCCGCCTTAACAATTTTAACTGACACTTCTATATACTTATGCAATATATATTTTGTTACATGAAAAAAGTTACGCCATATATTTTATACTTCAAAACATTTTTACATTACTGTATTAATCAATAATTACATCTAAGTATTCTTTACAAATCGTTGTGTTTTGAAACCCATCCTTGACAATCAAGAGAAAGATTTTGTGGTTAACTCAGCTGCATTTGAGTCATTATAAAGTCAATCCTCATTTTCGACTGAGTTAACGATCGATCAATTTTTAAATTAACTTTGGTTGTCGCGTGATTATGATAGAAGACATTTTAGTTACAAAATTTAGGGTTTAGACCAAAGGGAATCTATGATATAATATATTCTTTGGATCAGCGATGTTTTGCGCGCAATATTAGAGTTGTAAAAGCTGTGCACGCAAAGCTGTGTTTCTTTTGTTATACAACTTTGAATCTGTTTCATGGACCTCAAAATAAACACTATTTTATAATTATGCGCCCAAGTTTAGTCGGAAAATCTTCGTAGATCTAAGATAAAATAATGTAGTTCATTAAAGAGCAGCTGTTTCGTTCATACATTGTATTTTTTGTATAGAGTACATTAATATCTAAATTTGATATTTGTCCATGGTTGTAGTTTATTAAACAAATAATGCAAACATATGATAGTAAGATGTTCACAATTAAGAAAGTTAACTTGCCCAACTGAAATCCCCCTGTATAGTATTTTAAACGTTTCCTTTGAATAAAAGAAAACATATTAATATATGTTTTGTAGATTAAAAAAAATTGTATTTGTAACATTAACTGTTGCTAGAGTTCTAAATTTTGCATTCAGCCAGTGTTTTATGGATACCATGATAACAAATATTTTAAATTAATTATTTTTTTATTAATTTTTTGCGCAGTTTTAAATTAGTTCAGATCAATACTGAAGAATACATTGATATTGTAATTAACTTATCTAGATTGGCAAACTACTATGTATTAAGCAAAATCAAGTACTTACAAAATAAAATACTTATTTAATGTGAAAGTATTGATTATTCATAATATTGAAAAATGCATTTTCAAATTAACTCACTATGTTCTTTGATTAATTTTAAAACCTATTTTCCAATATTTTAAATCTCAATAACTCCTAGTTTCCTATTAAATAACTATTACCTAAGTATAATTTTATAGAGATTAATAAAATATCTCCTTTCAAGTTTGCAAAGTATTGACCATAGATATTACACTATATAACTACAAAAGTATAAATAAAGTATAGATATATAAAGTATAAAAGTATATAAAGTTTAAAGTATAGATATATAATGCCTATGGTATTTACATTTTAGACTAAGGTTGAATCATTATAGTTATAAATTCAGTGTAAATTAAAATCACTAAATTCATATATTTTTAATCTATAAATTGTTATTGTCAGAAAGCTATAACGTTTCAATAATTTAAATTTGATTAAATCATTAAATTTATCTTTACAATTGCCTAATTCGACATTTATCGCATTTTATATTAATATTATCGAATATTATAACTGAAAAACGTTACAGGCATTTTGTATTGATATAGCTTCAAATAATCTTTGTAAACTGTTACAAATGGAACAATTTGAGGAACACGAAAATACTGCAGTCTTTAATCAGGAAGAAGAGTTAATTACCAAAACACTCTGCTTATATGACTATAACCATGACGATTATTATGGTGATACATTTTTTAATGTAACAGTAAGTAAACTCTGTGATATTTTCAAATCAATTCAGACAAAAATTATCGATGAAAGAAGAAAAAGAGATTTTGATTCCTCGGAGGAAACCAAATATCTGTTAGCTGGATTAAAACGCGGTTATAATTCTTTTCAATAAAATGTTTTACATTTTTGTATAAATGACTTTAATTGGATAAAAATAGAAATAGTACTGATAAAATTTATTTCACAGAATTATTTATCATTTTCCTTGGAAATATAATATTATAAATTTGGTAGGCAATAAAGACAATCAATGCGAAAAAATTGTCGTCTTCAATTTAGCTATATCAATTTGTGTATTAATTATTGACTGAGACAGCAAAATTGCATGGAACAATGCAATATTTCACAATAGTCTAAATAAAGAAGGATTTTGTAATATATAATAAATTAGTAAAATTACTATATCATGATTATAGTAATATATGAAATTCAAAATGTATATTATTATTATTATTATTAATAGTAATTAATTTACAATTATTTATGTGCTTTTGCTTCAAATATTCGGACTTTAAAGAAAATATGTTATGTAAATGTTGCTTTAATAATAAATACTGTCATTATTTACAAAATAAATTTATAATTCTCACTTGTATAAACATAATCACTTATATAAATAAATATACCACTGGATTTATTAATTTATTAATTCAAATGTTACATAGCAAATACATACATATAAATACATTTATACATATACAGGGCCGTACCTAGACTTTTTTAGTTGGGGGAGGCAAGATTTTACAAAAAGGCGCAAAAACAAAATTGCATTTATATCACTGTAGAAAAATTGTTAATAAGGGCGCCATAAATAGAAGAAGCGCCAATTGAATATATTAAAATGAAATGTTTCAAAAATCAGAATATGACGTAATAAAGCAAAATGAATAAAATAATATAATTGGACCCAGAATTGAAGTTGAACATTTTTCTTGAGCCTTTGTTGTAAAATTTACACAAATCGCTCTCCAGTAAACGAACGCACAATTATGACTTTGGGTATATAATAATAATAATATATCTAAATCACAAAAATAACTCAAAAATTAACGATCGAAGAGAACATCCAGACAAAAAATGGTATAATTTAGTATTCGATTTAAATCACCCCATATTCTTAAAATTTAAGTTCTATATGTAATATCCTTATGATTACCTTACTTACAAGAAATTTGAAAGACATAATGATTGTAAACATTACATTTTTTTAATTTAAAAAGAAAACACCAAATCTGTTTATAAATAATGGAATGGTTGTATAAACACAACGGCTTGTTGTTGCATTATTTTGTTTTGGAGAAATTTATAGATTTAAAAATTAATTATTCAAAACGCTTACAAAGTGCAACCATAGACATTACACTATATAAAAGTATAGATATAAAGTATAGTATAATATACACTGTATAGTATAGGAGAAAAAAAGTCCGATAACTAAAACTTAAATATATAAAACTTCAATATAATAAACTTTATTAATTATTTTTTTTCGAATTTATAAAAACCAGTATAAACTTTTAATCATATTATAACTATATATTGACTTAAAGTATAGATATATAATGTCTATGAGTGCAACACATTAATATATATAAAACTAAATAGAATACTTAATACTTTTAATATGGTTTCTTATAGTAATTTAAAAATAGTTAGAAATTAAAAAAATTATGTTGTTTTAAATATCAAATGCGGCTATTTTAATTAAACCTTATTTCTATAAACATATCTATGAATTTATATCTGTTAAATATAATATATATATAATTGAAAAATAAATATATTTAATTGACAAAGTATTTTAATATTGTACAAATGAATTCGATATTTAAAACAAAAAATTATGTATTAAGTTGATAGCTGCATTATATTTAAGCAACCTACTGTAAAGTTCTGTAAAATTTTGAATAAAAAATGTAAAATAACAAAGTTCCTTCACCCTATGATACAAATATCTTTTGTTAACCCATAATGTAGTCAAGTTCCTTATATAGATAAGTGTAATTAAAGACAACGTATAAATCTACAAATAAAATTTTTACAAAAAATATATTCAACTTGAAATTTCAATAATTTTAAAACAGCACTACTGTATGCGGAAATATTAAATTATAAATTTTATAAGAACGGGAGCTCATTACTCAAAATCTGTAAAATCCTGGAATTAAGCAGAATGAAATCCAGATCAACCAGGATTTAATTTTGCGGCAAAATAATACTTTCGATCTTTTAATAAAACTTTCATTTTAATCATTCGTTTATTTTCATAGATTGTATCTTTTGTTTTTGATTTTATAAGAAATATTCTTAATATTGATATTACGTTGATTTAAACTTTTCTGCAGTCAACGGTTAATAGTATAGTATAATGTTTTACTTTATTAAAAAATATAAATATCTTATAAGTTATAAAATTGTTAATGTTTTAATAATGTTTTGGGTGGATCTATTTTTTATTTTATAAAAATTTCAATTGTGTTTCTGCACATGGTTAACAATTATACTGATGTTAAAATAACTGTCAATAAGGGATATAATTTATAGTGAAGACTGAATAATTATTGTTTGAAGCAATATTTACATTAGTTCCCAATTTTTCGAAACCACAGAATCTCCCAATGATCTCCAATGATTTTCAAAAATCGAAGCGGTTATTCGTCCGTCAAGACGGTTCAATATTTTAAATAGTTCGTCCGTCCAACATATATTTTAGAGGTATAATAAATAAATAACGAATTTTTAAATAATTATTTATAATTATGCTTTTACTAATAGTTTTCATGCATTATAAATAAATCCATATATCACTTCATACTTGTTTTTCGTTGTGTCCCTTCGAGCTTAAGTAAATCATTTTAGACGGACAAATAATGAAACTAATTCATACCAAAATCTAGATGGAGGAGGGAGGATGTAGTAGAAGAATCAGATGGAGGTAGGAGGTTTTAGTACAAGATTTAGATATAGACATACCCTCTGAGCCAGTGCGCTAAGGTGGAGCTCTTCGCCGAATTTCTTCGAACCATATGAATGCAATGATGATGTTGAGCACATTTGGACATCGCGGGCTCGACTCGTAAATTCCTTGTACCATTAGTTTTTTGACTTAATATTTCTGCTTGTTTACTTACGTATTTATTAAAAATATGAAGATATCACAGTATTTAAAAAGAAAGAAATATTTATTTTATTTAGAAAATTTTTTCAAGAAAAGTTATTCATTTTTTACTATACCTATACGTAAATCGGTTATATCATTAATTGGTCACCTTAATTACTTCACATCCAGACAGTTTCTACCACTGTTAAATATATTCGTTAGTTAGACAGTTGTGATTGGTCAATCGAATACTTACTTACTTACACATTTGGGAGAGAAAATCAAATTTTGTTGGCAAGATATGTCACAGTTGAAATAATTGTTAAACTTTTTAGTGCGAATAAGTGGATAGATATATTCTCTTCAGAATCATTTTTCCTTTAAAGTGGTGTTTTCTAAAATTCAAAACAAAGGTATGTTAACTACTTTAATCATAATTAATAATAATACCTATGGATATGATGACATTTTAAAGTTAGTCCATCTTTATACCATTGATATCGTAATAATTACTAACTATAGATAGGATATATTAATTAAATTTTGTCCGTAAAAAAAACAAAAAGGCAAAATGGTCAAATTTTGTTCCACCAAAATCGGTAGACCAAATCGGTCAATATATCTTCGCAGAAGTAAGTTTATTTAATTTTATTTATATTTTTATGAATTTTTATTGTCGTTTATTTATAAGAATATACGTTTTTCTGAAGAATTTTTTTTAGTCAATTTAATTTAATAGGTGTGCTATTTATTCATTTGCCTTCAGATATTCAATTTTTAGATGATTAAATTAAAATTTGAAAACGCTAAGAATTCATTGAAACAAATGAATTCAAATATTAATTGTTTATTGTGTTAATTTGGACTTATCTCCATTTATATTGGCTGTAATGGGTCAAATATGGATTTATCTTGAAAAATTGTCATTTCTCTATATAAGAACTAAGATATATTCATACTTCAGGATACATCTCTCGACTCATTTTGACACTAATATTCATTTACCAATTTCAACAAAGCATTAAAACAAGTGTAGAAATGAATGACCTGCAGCTGCAATAATCGAAGGGTAATTATCGAAGAATACACTTTTAATATTTTGTATTTCATCATGATTAAACAATATGAAACAATATTTTCATGTTCAATATTTACACTAGTGCAGTGTCCTATTTCACAATGTCTCAGCAAGTTATTTGATATGTCCCAATTTATTGACTTAATACTAGAATTAGTTTTACTAATTAATATTATACTAGAATTAATTTTATAATAAGCGACCCCAGCTCTCCCCAAAGACATATTATACAGTCGTATACCAATTAAAATATTCAAAGTTTAATTTCTTCAAGGTTTCTGAGCAGGTAGATAGGAGGAAATAGAGAGTTTATTATTAGATGATATTGTTACGGCATGGGCGTTGTCAAAGGGGGGTGTTGGGGCGGGGGGGGGGCTTTATAGACTCCCCTTTTTAGATTATGCGTTCGTGCTATGAAATTATGACTATTGAAATTACGCGCATTTATTTAGATGAAAATTTCATATCCTTGTACTTTATGGATTTATGACATATTTATGACATGTCAAAATCGGATCAGTAAATCCAAAATTAAATTATTAAGATTGAAAAATTACAAATTGATAAAAACGTTAATGAAAATTGTCCTTCAGCATTCATTTCTGCGTATCTAAACTTAACTGGAAATTCACTCAAAAAATGTGTATTGATTGCTTTGTTGAAAATACGTTTTAGAGAATGCAATATCCATAGACTACAGTATATCTATAGAATATACGTTTTAGAGAATGCAATATCCATAGACTACTGTATATCTATAGAATATACGTTTTAGAAAATGCAATATCCATAGACTACAGTATATCTATAGAATGCAATATCCAACCGTAGAATGCAATATCGATCCATAGAATGCAGTATCAATCCATAGAATGCAGTATTGATCCATAGAATACATGATCGATCCATAGAATGCAGTATCGATCCATAGAATGCAGTATCGATCCATACAATACAGTATCGATCCATAGAATACAGTATATCCATAGAATACAATATCCAACCGTAGAATGCAGTATCGATCCATAGAATACAGTATCGATCCATAGAATACAGTATCGATCCATAGAATACAGTATCGATCCATAGAATGCAATATCCAACCGTAGAATGCAGTATCGATCCATAGAATACAGTATATCCATAGAATACAGTATCGATCCATACAATACAGTATCGATCCATACAATACAGTATCGATCCATAGAATACAGGATCGATCCATAGAATACAGTATCGATCCATAGAATGCAGTATCGATCCACAGAACACAGTATGCATCTATGGAATACAATATCGATACATAGAACACATGAGTATCGATCCATAGTATCCCTCCGTCGAATCAAATATTCCTCTCGTTTAAATGTAATCAAATATAAATTACGTAAACTTTTATCAACTTTAATGATACTTAGTTTTTTTACTAGTTAGGTACTATCTACATACTTCTCGTATTAATTATATAATTATATATATTATTAAATCCATAATTTGCTTTCGTGTTTTTAGAATAAAATAACACTTCTTCTGTCTATTATAGTTTTTACTCAAATGTACCTAATAATGTATAGTTTTTTTCTAATTTTAAAATTTAAAAATGTTACATTTTTATTAAACATATATCCCATACTCCACAAAGTGCTCAGTTATGCATTCATTTTAGTTCATATTTTCTATTTACAACATATTAATTAATGTTATATTTCAATCAGTATATATAGCCATAAATTTACTCATTCAATCACTATGATTGCAGGCTATTTACGGGGGGGGGCAGAACTATCTACGGATTCTCCATAACAAAAGTATTCTATTTTTTATAAACCATATACATTTAAATACATTTGCAATGTAACAACTATAAAATAGCCGATTACATTAGTATTCACAATTATTCTATAAGATGTTAAGTAAACGATTATTTATCATACGCAGAATCACTTGGACCGAAAATTTACAGTGCACCACTAAAGACAATACATAAATATTCGAAATGAACAATGAGGATTTTTAGGGGCAGTTTGACTTCAATTTCATCAAAAGACACCTGAATTGCTTGTGAAACGTCTATAATGACCTTGGTTTATGTCGTCTAACACGTCGCTTAATAATTTCTCACAGGGCATTATCACAAGAAGTCGTATCTGGACTTCTGGAAGGCTATGGTAATGTTGCTTCATATTTACAAACCCATCTGACTCGAAATTTTTATTTTAAAATTCTTGAAAAGGAAAGCTGTGTGACGTACACTGTTAGAAATAAAAGTTTTTTGGAAGGTTCTTTGAAGAAAAGGTTCATTAAAGAACCTTTTGGCAACAAGAACCCTTTAAAAGCTTCACTGGAAGAGTTATTATATAGAAAGAAAAAAATTCTTAAATTAAGGAAAAAGTATTTAGCTAAAGGTTCTTACATGGACCCAAATCAATAATCTTTTTTGACCGGCTAAAGAGTGGAGTTAACCATCTTGCTGAACATGGCAAGAATAAAGTAATCCTCCTCCTCCTCTTAGCCATCAACATTAATGGGTCCAACAATTAAAAATGGATCTATCAGCTGTTTGATCTTTGCAAAAAATGTGGATTTTGTTTGACCACATGAACATATTATATTTTTTTTAGTCAAATAAATTGCGCTTTCATCTGTGAAAAAAAGGCTTTATCCGTAGGCATGCAGTATCGTATTAATTGTCAAGAAAAAGCATAAAACAATGAGCACGATTTTCATGGTATTCAGCTGTCAAAAATGGAACTTTGCATTGTTGGGTTTCCAGGGTTTGAGATGTAAATCTGTTTGCATGACTCATGAACAAATAGAAATATAGTAGTATATATAGAAGAATCGGTATATAAAAATACATAGAATACTTTTGCTATTGAGAATCCATATATAGTTACTTCTCCATACATAAACTCTGGTATATTAAAACATCTAGAACTAAGTTTAATTGTTGGGAGTCCCAAATTTTTGTTTGTGCATATAACTGCACCCCTGCTCTGTGCCTTCTGGGTATTATATAAAAGGTATTATATTTATATAGAGATCATTATAATTTATAATACTGATATAGATATGAAGCTGATCAACAGTAGTGAGAAGGGATTCTGAACGCCCTTGAATATGCAACTAAATAAGCATAATAATGAGCATAAAAGTAGCTACCTAAATATATAGTAGAGCAGCACAAATTTATAAAATTCATAAACAGTATTTTTCTAAACTTACAACTAAAAAACGAGACATATTTTTTCCGTTATCAAATTAGTTTTCGTAATGAACCCTGGTCTCCCGATAATTAGATATAATCAAATTATAATGTTGAAAATTTGTGGGCAATTTACAATTATAGGCAAATAATAATATAAATTTGGATTGATTCTTTACATCATTAAATAATAAATTTTAAAAGTCACAAAAATAAATAAATAATTCCTTATCTATATTTCCAATATATAAATGATTTCGATAAATAGATGTTAAATATTAACATGACCAGAACAAACAAAAACAAATACAATAACTCACTATTTAAGATAATATTATTTCTTCAAATCTATCCTGAAAATTGTGAGTTTATTCAGATAATCAATTATACTTTCTGTCTGTATTAGAGCATCAACTATCGTTAAAATTTATGTCATGTTTTAATTATCAAATTTATTTCGCCTAAAATGTGTCTCGTTGATATAATTCCAAGAAGACCCAAATTAACCATTTTCTACTGTTAATTGATTTATATTTGATAAAAGTCTGATTTGTTATATTACGAATTGTTCACATGCCAAGGTATAGCAATTCATAAGATTATAAAAAATATTTATCCCAATTATATCTCTCCTGACATCATAATTATCCATTAGCTAATCGAATAAAGATTTAGCAATCTGTATTGAAATATTTCACTGGATTTTCCAGTGTCAATCACCAATAATTATAACTAATGGCTTTCTGTATTTATAGAGCAGTTCATATCTATATATCATTAAATAATTTATATAATTATGGACAACGAAAGCTTTATTATAATAAATGTTAAAAATTATTTATCCAATTTCTGTTCATTATAGCCGTGGTTGACAAGAGCGGTATTTTATTATTGTAATAGTTCACAAAGTTGTTAAATATTGAAAACTATGTACAAAAATAATTCAAATATACGATAAATATATTTGTGTTCTATATTTTCAAATTAAATGCTACGTTACAAATGATAAATTTTTACTCATCTATGCTTTATGAAATTGTGTAATTAATAAAATTACAATGGGAGATTAATATTAACGTTCAAATTTATACTCTATTCTAAAAACATTAAAAACAATTTCAAATTTAGGAATCCTATTGATTTCTTTTAACAATGTTAATTGACAGATATAACTAAATTTTGGAATAAATAAATAAAATCCAGAGCAGCTCTAAGGGAAGACTATTAAGAGTATATACTAAATATATTACATGACTAAAATGATTTTGAAAATCCTTGACGTCATTTACTTATCACATGTTACCCTAAGTCGTAAATTTACTTCAGATTTTTTCTCCGGCTTTAAGTCATATATCCGTAACAAACAGTCGTGTAATTAATTACAATTATTCTTTACTGGATGCGATGGTGAGATAGTTTTCCCTTTAGATAATAATTATCGTTCAATGAATATAGTTGTGTTATTTTTTCTATTGACTTCGATATATTAAATAAATCATAATTAATTTTACAAATTGACTGCTCAACGAAGTATATGTTTTCTTTGAACAATTTATTAATCATAATTTTTTTTACAGATTTAATGTCGTAACTAATTCATTTGAATTATGTCTTTAAAAAAAACTTTACAAAACGATAAATGTTTTTCATTTTTACTTACTTACTTACAAACTCTATTACGTTAATAACTATAATAGAATATTTTTAATTTAGCCAAAAATAATATGTGTAACTATTGTGTGACTTGTATATTTAAGAACAAAATTCATGTTTGATATTATAAATACATATTATAAAACATTATAAAGTTGATATTATTATTATTAAACATAAGTTATCTATAATTAATAATACATAACAAGATATTATGTATAACATTTATATTCAGTTTATTTTTAGTTACAGCCTTACTCTATGGTTATAATTATATATGTTCATAAAAAGTAAATTGAAATTAAATAATTTTGAAAATAATTTTTTAAGTTAGCTAATTTATCTAAGTTTGATAACATATCATAGTAGCGAAATAATAATTCGGGGAATTTGTGTACAAACTATAATGGAAGAAATTATGCATATCAAACAGTGACTTACAAGTCAAGACATTAACGGTTATCTGTTTCTTGACTTGTAATATTAAAAGATACATAATTTCAATGTAAATTGTATACATATTGATATTCCTTCTATTGGAACTCATAGAGAATACATCGCGTTTACGTTTTAAAACATATTTTTTTACTTATCTCTCCAATATTTCGTCGAAGCACTTAATAATTCCAAATATCTTTGGTTAAGACGGATGAATGTCTGAAAAAACTTATTAATTCAATTATCAATAAATGAAAAATAAACAAAGTTATTGGATATTGAAAGAAGGCAAAGATGACGTTGCGGCGAAAGAAGGGGTGCTATATATGAATAAATTGTAAGTACATATACATGGAAATGTTAGAAGCTGATTAAATTTAACATGTTTAAATTAATTATAACCGTTATCTACACGGGCTAATTAATTTTACAGTTTTAGATGCATTTCGGTTTAACTGAATGTTAAAATTTAAATTAACAGTGGAAGCAGCACTTTAATTCATTACTTGCTCAAACTCAAATGTTGTTTGGAATAGACGGATTATTTGTTAGATAAATAAACTGATAATGTGCTTTTATATTGGTTTTATTGATTTTCCC